>CAXITT010001604.1:0-21786 GCA_964033795.1 Lymnaea stagnalis
GTTGACCATGTATTTTGAGAGGACAATGTGAGCTCCACGTTTTTGGAGAGTAAAATTATGTTTTTGTCAGAGCGGTTGTTTTCCACGCTTTGCTGGTAATAAAGTATGAGTTGACTGAGATAAGGAGAGCTGAGCGCAAGGAGAGTCAGAGTTAGTCGGAGTTGAGTTAGAGTTGAGATGTAAGACAAGACAGTTGAGCTGAGTTATAGTAGTGTTAAGACGTGTCTTTCTTAATAATGGAATACTATAGATATATATGTGAAATTACATTCATGCAAGGATTATTTATTAATATTATCAGTATAAAGTGTGTTCAATAAAGTACTGTAAGTTTAACCAGGATTCAGTATTCTTATTTGCGTACCCGGATAATAAGTGGAAGAATGAAGAAGTCTTAGTCGGCATCCTGAAATATCAACATAACATAAGTAACCATACTACTGACATAACCCACAGCATAAGAAATAAGATCCCACGCCATGTCAGAGCATATGTGTGTGTTACAGAAATGACTTATAAAAACATTGTTTTCTACTTGATCTCAAATTCCCAATCAACAAAAATCCTGCTTATGCTTCCTTGAGTTAAACTTGTTTCTTCAGGCTTTATAATTTTCAAAATTTAATCAATACAATTCTTTTTTTTTTTTCATTATACAGTATGTTTAAAAGCTTTTTATTTTCAATATTTGTAATTTACCTTTAACATTTTTCCTGAGATTTTGTGAACATTACCAACCCAGCCAATAATTTTACTCATTTTCTTATTTAATCACCAACTATATTATTTGTAGATTTTTAGTTTCTTTTGGAACACAAACTGTCAAATTAAAAGTTACATTTAAATTTTAAATAGTAAAATAAAAACCATTTTGTCATCAAATCAAGTTCATGTGCATTTTACAATCTACCTAAACACATTAAACATTTTATGGAAATGTTCCAATTCGGTAAATCTGTAAATAAATTCTGTTTATCTTGTCTTGGGTGGTATACAACCATAAAGTTAGTAAAAAATCAAGTGTACATATTTATTTCTGCAGTTGACACATACACTGGTGAAGTGATTAAGCATGATGTTTCCTCTGATCCAATCTCCATCCACTACCCATTGAATAGATTTCTTGCAGGTAAGAAATGAATGGATCTCCCTGTTCATTTGTCTCTTCGACCGTCACACAGTGACAATACATGGTGTACTTAAATTATAAATAAACTGCGAAATAGGCTTTGACCTGAAGTATTATTTTTTAAAGTATTCTCATAACTGTTATATAATTTTTTTAAAGTGTATAATTTGCAAGAATTGTGTCAAATATTTTGATTGTGTGGCCCAATATTGAATTTGTGTTTCTCATAATTGTGCTTGCAGCCCTCCATGTACATCTTGAAACTCATGGTTTGAGCTTCACATCTCCTGAGCTACAAAATCCTGTAAGTTAACTGGGGAAAAAAAGGAACTTTCCACAGTCTATTGTTTGGTTTGAATTTTAAAATGATATTATTTATGGAGGTTCAGCTATTTAATTGAAATCCTCCAGTATGTTAGAATAAAGAGGGGAAATACAGGAAATGGACATCGTATGAAATCCCACTACCAAAGTGCTGTGCAACAATACTGTAATTGAAGCATCTACTTGACCTGGCTTATGATATGTTTATTCATGAGTGTTTGCTGCAAAGGTGTTGATAGCAGTCAATGACTCCCTTGTATGAAACTTGTGACTGTACCATCTTGTTATTTCAGACAATATTCATCAAGGGTCCACTCCTTAAAAGACCAAAAATCCCCCTGAAAGGACCAATTGGCTTTGAACTTAATTTTGTCTGATTTCAAACTGCTGTAAAGAAGTACAAAAAATAAAATATTTTGATTGAAAATTAAATTTTGTCCACAAGCAGTGTTTATATTTTTAATAACCGTGCTTATCAATTCAAGCATTTGCTATGTAAAACTTTGTCATGATTTGTATTTTCCACTGTTGTACACCTCTAGACCCTGTCCCAGATGGCCCAGAGCATGGATGTTCCAATGAGAGAACCTCTTGACATGAAAGAACTGATGGAGCCAGCTATAAGGATACAGGTCTTGTTGGCTCAGTCGCAGGCAGGCATGTGGCGCAGAAATGGATACAGCTTACAGAATCAGGTCAGTCTTTTTTTGTGACATTGAAATTTGCCCGAGATCGGGCCGGCTTTTATAAGTTTCTGTTACCTGTGTCATGAAAAATATAGGAAAGAAATTCAGAAAGGCAGTACCTTGTATTTTTAATTAAAACCAACAGCATGAAGCCAGGTTACTTCTTTCTATTTTTAATTATTTAAACCAAAAAATCTAGAAACTATAGAGTAAGTGAATGTTAATTTCTTAATAGCACTGGATACATCTTGGCACTAATTCTTTTTAAAATTTGACTCCAACTGTCTTATTCTATTTCAATGTGTCTGATTTTTCATGTTTTATTTAGGCTCTGTATTCTTTTCTGGTTTTAAGAGACTAACATTATCTTTTAAAAAAATTATAATTGTCTGGAAACTTTTACAAAGTTTTATGACCAGTCTAAGATACTTGGTAACTCTTGTGTCTGACAAGTAATTAAAATCCTATTAACTTCCCAATGCATGCTCACTCTCTGCAGACTTACTTCTGAGGGCAAGTAGTCTCATGATGCCATTTTAGTTTAGCTGTGTTGATTTATTTAAACATTTTGTAAACTGCCCTAGTTTTACATCATGTTTAAAGTCAACATGACATGACATTAATTATTTCTCAAATTGTATCTATTTACATAATGTCACTCTTTTTTTTGCAGGTGTTCTTTTACTCAAACTTGCGTTGCAGACAAGAAATGTATGACAGGGACATTATAATGTTACAGGTAATTAGCTGACTATAAAGTTTCTGTTGGTCCTTTTTTTTCTCCATGTGGTTTCTGTGGTTATTTTATTTTTTTTAAACATGCAATGAATAAAGAACAAAATATTATAAGTCTCTGGGATTTATAATTTGTATCTTAAAGGATTTCCCTACTGAATCATTAATGAATCAAAGGTTGTCAACGTTTATTTTTCAGGTTGCTGCCTCTATTCTACCTGGTGATGATTTCATGTTACAGCTCCTCAACAAGTTCAATCTGTTGAACTGGTCAAAGTAAACATTGATAGTTTTAATACATACTTACATACACTTGTTAGAATACTTGACACTTTTTAACTATCATTCTTAAGTAAATGAGAAATAGGCATTAGAAATTTTTTAATAAAATTAGAAATAGGCATTACACATTTTTTAATAATATATATATCTAGTTTTTATATTCAGTCAATAATTCTGACCTTTAGTAACAAGAAATGCATGTTTTAAACATATTTACCCCTTTGTATCCAGCTTGACCTTCAAAGAATCTTTAAAAAGTTAACAGCAATTTTTAAAATAGTACCCTAACAATTTTAATATGCCTTACCCTACACCAGTATCAACTTTGCAAAAACGTGGGGTTAAAACTTTTATGTGGCAAAAGGGTTTAATACTAATTACAAATGGTATCTGTGGACAGAGAGATTCTTTTGTTTTTTAAGCATTACATTTTTTCAGCATGTGAAGATGTTAATTTGTTCATTTTCAGGATGGAATATGACATCCCAGGTGGCCAAGAAGACTCTGTTAGACAGACAGTGACACTAGCAGAAGAATTTCTTTGTCTCTTAATCATTCTTCTAGGTGAGTAGAATTAATCCTAGATCATTGGTAGACTCCTTTAAAATTTCAAGGTAAGTAGTGTCTAACTATTTTTAAACCTGATAATAATATGTCTGCCCAACAAGTAATCATTGCTTTTGTTTTTACTTTCACAAAAAAAAAAGAAAAGAAATGATTTTTATAATAATCATCAGTAAAGGAAAATATTCCTAAACATCATAGCATTATTTCTGGTTTACTTACTGATTTTATTTGCTTTTGTAGAGGAGAGGTACATCCCAGGAGTTGGTGTAGTGACTAAAAAAGACACTATCAAAAGAGAAGTTATCCACTTACTCTGCATTTCTCCCATGGCTCACAGCAGGCTTTCGAAAGCCCTCAATGAAGACGTAAGTGTCTGCATAATTGATGCAATAAACTCTTAGCATCATTTATGAATATCATGGTATACAATGTTTGATATGTTTAAGCAGGCAACAGAATAAGATTTAAAAGAAATAGTCTGTTGTTGTTTCTGAAAATAAATGTAAATTGGCCTTTTGGACAGTTTTGGATGCATTAGTTCAGAAGTTTTTCACTCAAGAAAGCTAGTAATATCAGACAAACTAAACATCCTTCACTTAAGAAAAAATGCTGTTGTAAAACTAAAAATAGTTCAGATCAGGCCTGCATAACATACGGCAAGTTTTTCATAAAGTATTACGGCCCGCCTTACATTTTGAGTTGTGCAGGCCTGGTTTAGATGATACATTCCACCCACTTTATCATAGATGCTAAAGATCAGCTCGATCAGGGCGAATTCTTTTTGTTAAAGATAGGACTGAAAGATAAACAAAATATTTTGTTCCCCACTCTGTGCAAATTTACCAGCAAGTTCCTTCAGTGGTTACTAAATGTAAATAATCACTAATTAAGTCATTATTGTCACTAAAAGAGTACAATGATGGCTGATGTCAATGCTAGATAAATACTTCAGACGTTTTGTGTTTAAATAGTTGTTATTCCAAAATGTTGTCTCTGTTAAAATATGTATTTATTTATGTGTTGAAAAAGAATATGTACAATGTAATTAAAAACATTTCCATTTATTTGAATCAATAAAAGAATCTTATCTTATCTTAAATGTGTTTTAAAAAAGTGTGTAAATGTCTAACATATTAATTTAATTTTTAGTAATTAAAATGAAACATAAATTTTATCTGAGTCAGAGTTTACAATAAAAACTTTGTGAATTCAATCATAATTTTTGTGTGCATTTTTTACATTTCAATCCATTTTTTTTTAAAAAATAGATAAACCACGAAACAGGACTAGACTGGGTAGTCAATGAAATTGCCACATTTAAGTAAGTCAATATAAATTGTGAACAGCGCCTTGTGTTTTTTAAGTGGAGAGGTTTGTTTAAAGAATATTTCTTACAATCTCTATAAATTTAAATGTACTATGATGGGCAACTTTTATTACCATTAGCATTTTGTGTATAACATTTTAAAGGTAAAATTACCCTCAACAAAGTAATTATTTCATGTCATGGATGTAATCCAAGCTTAAAAATCAAATTTTTAATTAATATTCGTTTGGAATTAAGCCATGGCTAATGCAGAGAATTTTTCATATTGGTTATATTTTGGTCCTTAGAAAACCTCAAGGTGGGGGCAATGGAAAATTTGAACTGAAACCAGAGTATTACAAAGAATACTCCCCATATTTTTACCACTACTATAAAGCAGAACAGGCAAAGGTAAGCTATTAAATGTTTTAATGAACTTATCAAGTCTCCAGCATGTCTGACATTCTTTTAAACTTTAAAGAACACTTTAGTAATAAACATAAATGAGGATTAGTGGTTTAGCACTCCTTGGTGTTGAAGCAGAGGAGGAAGATGATGGGGGGAAAAAGAAACCACAACAGAACTGGAAGTGATGGGAACATGCTAATGGCAAGATGAGGCATTTAAAATTTAAAGAATGAGTTTATAGCTTGAAACTTTTGTAGTGTTTTGTTTTATTTTAAGTATGATAATCATAAAGATGCTATGGACAAATGTATTAATAAATGAACCTTTTTATGAAAAAAAAAAAACAGTCTGAAGAAGTCCAGCGTCAGCGAAAAAAACAGAATGAAGAAGACTTAGGTAAGGACTTGATCAGGTTATTCTGATACAACTATTTACTCCTTGCTTTACTGTAAGTCTACCATTTTTTTTCAAATATAAAATCAGGACTTTAAAAAAAATTTGATTTAAAACCAGGACATTTAACATTTTTTGCTCCATGGGCATCCAATAATAAACAATTATTTGTGATTACACAAAAAGCTCTTCTGACAGTGAGGCTAATTTTTCACTGAAGATGAACTTACTTAGTTTTTGATCATCATCCATGGGTGTCCAAAAGTAAACATATTTTTTTTTATTTCCAAAAACCAGTACTGTCCTGGTAAATCAGTAAGAATGGTCACCTTACTCCAAAGTCTTTATGCAATGCATTTGTGCATGGAATCTTAAGTTTATATTACAATTATTTAATTACATAATTTATTTATTAAGAAGTTTTTTACCTTCTGTACTATAATATGCTCCCTCCAAACAGAAGTCGAGATGGGAGCACATAAGGGTGGTACCAGAGTGAAAACTTGGAAAGTTCTCTGGGCCTTATTTTACTCAGCCCCAACACTTCTTTGTTTTCTTACCTGTTTTAATTTTTTCAATCATTTAGTCAAAGTATGTTTAAAATCACTTAGGCATTTCCAGGATCTATAAAATTTAATACAATAACTAATATAATATTGCTTTAAAATACAATGGTGAAAACTAATACAGTAAGTAATATAATATTTCTTGAGAATACAATGTTGAAAAGTAATTCAATAACTTATATAATATTTGCTTGAAAATACATTGTTAAAAACTAATACAAAAACTAATGTAATATTGCTTGAAAATACATTGTTAAAATTTAATTCAATAACTAATATAATATTGCTTGAAAATACAATGTTGAAAACTAATGCAATAAGTAATATAATATTGCTTGAAAATACATTGTTAAAAACTAATACAAAAACTAATGTAATATTGCTTTAAATACAATGTTAAAAAGTAATACAATAAGTAATGTAATATTGCTTGAAAATACAATGTTGAAAACTATTACAATAACTAATGTAATATTGCTTGAAACCTAATTAAGCTGTGTGTCTTTCCACAGCTCTTCCACCACCTGTACCCCCTCCATTTACCAAGCAGTTCCAGGCAGCTTTGAATATTCTACACTGTGATGTCATGATTCATGTGCTCTCCATAGTTCTGCGGAGAACTGCAGCACCTCGGTCAAGGTCATGGTCGGAGGCTCAGTTTGATAGGGTGGGTAACGAATTGGATTTTTTTACTGCCAAAACTGTTTAGAATTTATAAGAAAGTACACTTATGCAATTCAGTAGTTGGAGAAGGCAGGCATGCCCGCTAAAATCTCTTGCTTGAAAAAAAAAAAAAAGAAAAGCTTAAGTCTCTAAACTTGGTAATTGTACCCATCCTAATCTATATTACTATAACTCAGGGTTGATGGCAGAATGTATGTGTTAATAACTGTAATAGATATTGTGAGAATTCAGTTGTTAATAATTGTAATAGATATTGTGAGAATTCAGTTGTTAATAATTGTAACAGATATTTTGAGAATTGAGTTGTTAATAACTGTAATAGATATTGTAAGAATTGAGTTGTTAATAACTGTAATAGATATTGTGAGAATTGAGTTGTTAATAACTGTAATAGATATTGTGAGAATTGAGTTGTTAATAACTATAATAGATATTGTGAGAATTGAGTGTTAACAACTAATAGATATTTTGATAAGTGAGGACGTTAGTAAATCACTGGTGAGTTTTTTTTGTTGTTTTTTTTTAATGGTTTATTTGGTAAACAATAGTCCTAGGAATAGCATGAGTGGCTCAGTGGGCTAAATACTGAACTATGATTTTATAAATTCCACTCTTAATTTTAATTTTTCTTATTTCTTGGCTTTTTCTACATTTTCAGGTGTTGTTCATCATTGGTCTGGCCTTGCATGAGCAGGTTAGGGCCCAAGAAACTGGGGCTAAGCCGTTTGAGTTCCTCTTCAAAGCAATGAAAGGGACCAGCTCGGCATCAGGCTCAGGTAAGTCTCTTAAGCCAGTCCCCTGTAACATTTGATCAATGTAGCTCTTAGAGCTGTTGGTGCACTTTGTCCCTGTCAGTCTCTTAAGCCAGTCCCCTGTAACATTTGATCAATGTAACTCTTAGAGCTGTTGGTGCCCTTTTTCCCTGTCAGTCTCTTGAGCCAGTCCCCTGTAACATTTGATCAATGTAACTCTTAGAGCTGTTGGTGCACTTTGTCCCTGTCAGTCTCTTGAGCCAGTCCCCTGTAACATTTGATCAATGTAACTCTTAGAGCTGTTGGTGCACTTTGTCCTTCTCAGTCTATTGAACCAGTCCCTTGAAACATTTGATCATTGTAACTCTTAGAGCTGTTAATTCACTTTTTTCCTTGTCAGTCTCTTGAGCCAGTCCCCTGTAAAATTTAATCAATGTAGCTCTTAGAGCTGTTTATGCACTTTGTCACTGTCAGTCTTTTAAGCCAGTCCCCTGTAACATTTGATCAATGTAACTCTTAGAGCTGTTGATGCACTCTGTCCCTAGCCCCTGTCAGTCTCTTCAGCCAGTCCCCTGTAACATTTGATCAACGTAACTCTTAGAGCTGTTGATGCACTCTGTCCCTAGCCCCTGTTGAGAAAATTGTTAAAGCCTCTAATAAAAATAAAACTTCTTTGCGCTGATTTAGTTTCAGCTTTGCATAGATGCAAATGTTTGGGACAACATTACCAAAGAGTTGAATGTTCAGCCTGGCTAAACCTGTTTTGATTAATGCCAGTAAAGAACTTAATTGGGTTTATCAAAAGGCGAACAATAGAAGTTAAAAGAAAATAATTCTGTTGATGAAGTTAACATGAAGGAAAATGTCTTCTCACAGGTGATAACATCTTGACTCTACTTCAGAACCTTGTTCATAGCCCAAATATAAGCACCCAAGAGTCTAAGGATCTGTTAGCATGGGTGCTTAGGGTAAGCATTTTTTTAATATTCATTTCCAATATTGAGTTCATTAGAAATAACTTGGGGAAAAAATCAATCTTCAGCTTAGAGGAACTTATGAAAAATTACATTTTGATGATTGTGAATATGTTAAACAATGATCTAAAATATAAAAAATCATGTTGAGCCCTCTGACTTCAAGAGCTCAATATTTTGTAATACTGTTGAAGCAATCTGAACTAGAATGAATTGATTCATTTTTTTAAAAAGTACAACAAAATACTTTTTGTGCCTTTGTTATCCCTGAAGCTTGTACTTTTTTTTTTTTTTTTTTTTTTTTTTAAAGAAATTTGTTGAGGCTCTCAAAATAATTGATGAGCCCGTGGCCAAGGAGCATGCTGAGAGCATAGCAAAGTGTACAGACTTGAGGTCAGATGTTGAAAGGAAGAAGCGCACACAGGCTGCAGCCAAAAGGAGGGCTAAAATCATGGCACAGATGGCCAAGATGCAGAGAGACTTTATTGCTGAGAATGCAGAGTTGTTTGAGAATACCAGCACAGAGGTAAAAAAAATTAAATAACTGCAGAGCAAAAGTCTGTAAATGTTATGTTTTTTTAGGGCCCTCAAGATTCTGTCAACATTAATTCTTTAGTCCCAGGCTTTATCATAGTTTAACACTTGCTTCATCAGAAGACACACAAAACAGCTATAAACGCTACTCTTGATTATGCAACCAATAAAAGGAGTCATGTCCTAATTGTTCTTCCTTTGGTCACAGTCCCTATTACTGCAGGCGGCCGAACATCCCGGTGAAGTAGACATGGGGGAAGTGATGACGGGTGATGAGGTCCTCATTGCTCTGGGACCTAACCAGAGTAGCAGCAAGATGTTAGGACCTATACAGGTGACCTGTATACTGTGTCAGGAGGAGCAGAGAATCTCATCATCAGGTCGGGCTATGGTGCTATCAGCTTTTGTTCAACAGTGAGTTCCCACATATGAGCTATTTACAGTATCTCATTCTTACGGCATAACATTGCATAAACTAAGGACATCAAACACGTTTATATGCTAAAGATATAATTGGCTGAAATTGGAATTTTCCAATGTTGGCCATCAACATTGAATACTACTTTGATTTGGTGACAATATGTGTATGCTGCTTTGATCTTTTTAAAAATAATATAATGAGGGCGGTCATTTGGCCCAATGGATTTCTGGATAGTTTGGAAATGCAAAAGGGTAAAACAAAGAAAACTGCAGACAACAATGGCTGGCCACACACTTGAATGTAGATCTAAGTTAGGGTTATGATCCTAAAATTGGATTTATTCTTTTTTTTTTTGGACTGACAATTTCTGATGAAATTTTATAAATTTACAATTTGAAACTTTGGTTGCAGTAATTTTTAAGTTTGGAATTTTTCTTTTTGCTTATTTAATTGTTGCATTTACCAATATAATGTCTTTTCCAGATCAACAGTCTTGAGTCAGAACAGGAAACCGCAGTCAGGTTCAGCAACTGAGCCTGACCCACTGTTCCCACCTGCTGACCTCAACAAAGGCACTCACACCAGTTCATGTGGTCATGTTATGCATCATGAATGTTGGCAAGGGTCAGTAGAGTTTTACCCTAACTAAGGATTCATATAATGAGTTCAGAGCATATTGCCTGATTCATAATGATTTTGAAATATATTTTATTATATTAAACTAGAAGATGTGACCCGATGTTACCGGTATAACAATGGCAGGCATTATTGCACCTACTTTTGTGAAGTCTAAAAAATCTACTAATTTTTACATTTGTATCTACCAGTAGATCAGGATTTTAGATATTGTATCCTCAAAAAAGTTATGAAATTTGTCCAAGCACTTGAAATGTATTTTTTGATGCCCCTGAACTACAAATAAAATAATCATTTTATTAAATTTATTTATAGAAATAATACTTAAATATTAAAGATTAATTGTACTTGCATAAAACATACACATTGACACTCGAGGAACGATAACAGGATAATTTCTGAGGGAAACTCAAGACCCACAACCAACAGGCACACTCTACAACCAACCACTTCAGTATCTTGCGTATGCTGATGACATAGCACTTCTAGGGAAAAGTATAAAAGACATCAAAATCCTTTATTGAATTAGAAGACACATCTTTACAAGCAGGGCTGGAAGTTAACAACCAAAAAACAAAATACATGACCATGATAAGAGAGGAACAAACAGATGAAACAATTAAAATTAGAAACCAAACTTTTGAAAAAGTAAATCAATTCAAATACCTAGGATCCTTGTTAAATGAAAGAAACGAATTACTAACAGAAATAAAATTTAAAAAAAAGAATATCAGCCGGAAACAGAGCATACTTCAGTAGTCAGAAAATACTCGAAAGTAAAAACATTACAAGAGAAATAAAGAAAACTATTTATAAAACTGTGATCAGACCAGTTGTAACATATGTAAGTGAAACCTAACAAAAACAGTAGAAAACCTATTAAACACATGGAAGAGGAAAGTTCTCAGGAAAATATATGGGCCAGCAAAGGATGAATATGGATGGAGAATACAAACCAACCAGAAATTATACAATCTATATCAGGATCCCACGATAGTGGTAGAAATAAAAAGAGGCAGGCTGCGCTGGGCAGGACACCTAGAGAGAATGCCAAATGACAGAGGAATGAAGAGGGTATATCACCAATACCCCAGAGGAAAAGGCTCAAAGGCAGACCTAGGCTTAGGTGGATAGATGATGTAGAAAAAAAATCTACAGCAGTTGAAAGTCCAAGCATGGAAAAGAAAGGCATTAGTTAGGTCTGAGTGGAAGGAAGTAGTGATGCAGGCCAAAGCCCTACATGGGCTGTAGCGCCACAGGGATGGATGGATGATGTACTTGCATAAAAACAGATATATTTTATAATATTTAAATTGATTTGATTTTCGTAAAATAATAAAAAAATCATTATCGTTGTGAAGAAACAGAGTATATTTAAATTGATTTGATTTCTTTAAATTAAAACAAATCACTATCCTTTTTAAGAATCCGAGCAAAACGCATCTACTCTGGCTCATTCTCACATACATTTATAAAGAAACTGGATTTTTTTTCTCGACTTATTGAAAGAAACCATTGCCCTGAGCAAATATATTCGCAGTGAAAAATTATAAAATCTGACACTCTTAACAAAACTATTCTATTAGCCCTTATGTTTTAAATTTAAAAAATATTTTTTAAAACTTAACACTTTATAGCAAAAGACTTTTTACATAGACCTGCATTTTGGAAAATGTGATCTACATTTAATCCAGCGACACATGGTTTTTCATTGCAGTAGCTAATTGGTTAAAATGCATTAAGAAAGACTGAAGAAGTGTAGACTACACTCCTGATAGCCAAAGAATTCAATGAATGTAGTCAAAATTTAAATATGTTTTAGTTTTATTAATTTTGGAAAATATTTTCTGCACAGACTTTCTTTGTGTAATGCATTTAAAAAAAATTTTAATAATTTTTTTACCTTTAAGTGCGTCTTAACTAATCTTTGAGTTGATTTAAACATTTTTAACATATATATGTGATCTTTTTATTTCCACGAGTATAAAATTATTTTTAATGACTGCCGAAGTTCCAGTACCTAGGTAAAACTTACAGTTTAATATTAAGCGGAATGTTAGATAAATATTATATAAGGTTAAACAATCTACAGGTTTTTTACCAATATTGTGAACCGTGAGCGGCGCAGACCCTTGAGGTTCAGGCACAGCTACAGCTACGACATTGACAAGATGGAGTACCTGTGCCCACTGTGTGAGGGGCTTAGCAATACTGTGATCCCAATAGTACCTCCACTGCCAACACTACTCAGTGAAGGGTAGGTAGTAGAAAAACTGTGACCCCAGTATTATTTCCACCACCAACACTACTCGGTGCCGGGTATAGTTGCAATACTGTGATCCCAATATCACCTCCATTGCCAACACTACTCAGTGCAGGGTATAGTAGCAAAACTGCCATAACTCACTGCATACCAGGGCATTCACTAAAATACCATTGAATGCCCATCAAACTTAATATAATTAATATTCTCTGTTTTTGAACAGTTTACCCCAGAATTCATATTTAATTTAATATAGTTATGAATTAGTTTATACTGATTTATCGGACTGTTTTTGTTGTTAGTTAAACTCATTAACCAAACAAATTAAACATCTGATTACGTTCTGGAACCAGCTCCCCTTCCATATCCATCATTGTGAAACCTCGTCCACTTTTAAAAACTTCCTTAAAACCCACCTGTGATGCACCCTCCTTGCTCTGCCTCATTTTCTGTCTCTGGTTAATCCTGTAATATAGGCCAAAACGAGCCAAAGTTTCCTCGTTTTATAGCCATTTTAATTGTTTCTATAGTATAGTAGTTACTATCCTAATGTCTCATTTTTATTTTAGTTAGTTTACATGTTTTTAATAATTGTAAAGCGCTTAGAGCTTTAAGGTAAGCGCTATATAAAAATGCCTAAATAAATAAATAAATTACCAACATGCAGTTAAAAGATAAAGAATGGGACTTTTTCATGATTTTGTTATCTGATTTCTATTTGAACATAGGTTGTTTTTTTGTTTTTGTTAAAAATGTAAATGAATGCAGATTTTTTTTTTTTAAATAGTTGGAGTTAATCATTAATCATATCAATCTTGTGTGTCACTTAGTGAGAAGAAATCCTTGGAGTTGAGGTTTGATGACTGGCTGGATGGCATCCTCAAGACTGTTGTCAACAGCATCAAACAGGCTGAGGACAAGGAATCGCAAGGTGAGACTTGGCCTTCTGCTGAGTAAAGGCTAGATGTGTTTAAGTCATAGGCAGTTGGATTTCTTTGCTGTGAAACACCGCTATACATTATAAAGTACTTTTCCATCATGCTTAAAGAAAATTAAAAGTGCAGTTGTTGAAATAATGAGTTATAAGAAGTTAAAAAGATACACTAAATTAAGGACTATACTATTGAACATTAATTATCAAAAATTTCAGACCACTATCCCTAAACCATGAATATTTATGTAGAATGTAAATACTCTGAAAGGTCTTGGTGAAAGTCTTTCGTCACTAAATAGCCAACTGTCCAATTTACATCATGGAGCTCAGGTTAGGAAATGTAGAGACTGAATTTATTATTTTTTTTAATGAAGCATACAAATGTGTGTGGGTGGGGATGCTGAAAATGAGGTCTTCATATTTGTGTTTATTCTCTATTTATTGGATGACCAGATGAGTTGCTGCTTTTCAAACCATGTCCCATTTCAACCATCACAAGGATGATGGCAGAAAGTGTAGCCAAGAATTTTCAGCTTCTCTGGGAGTATGTCTATGATGACGCCAGGTAAGTCCTACTGCACATCAATTGGCCTAGGAGTTGTTTCAAGTAAAAGAACATTGACTTCCTAACTATAATATAAATAGCTATAATTATATAATGTTTTCAATATTTTTTTTATTAATGTTAAATTCCCATGAATTAATTCTGGGTGTAAATAATCATCTTATGGACATAAGCAAGAATTTAGCTTAAAACGACATTCTTTCATTTTTGTGTTTCTTTCACATAAAATATTCTCGTAAATAACACAGCTCTGAAATAAAATTCCTTTATTATGAATAGATTATATTTTTTTACACACTGAAGGTAAGATGAAGGTCTATTCATTTTGCATGTCATCACCACCTTTTTTTAAATCTAAATCGGTGGATATATGGAAATTCATATTTTTGCGCTTAAAATGTAAGGTAAAGGATTCATTAATATTATTAAATATATATATTTTTTTTTTTCCTCCTCTCTACAATCTTATAACTTTTTTTCCTAGTGGATGTTTCTCTGAAGGCATGAGAGAAATGATCAAGAAATTTGCCAGAGATGTCTATTCTGTGAGTATTTCTTGCTGTGTTGTCAAGGAAATGTTGGAGAAAGGGGACTTAAGGGAGAGGGGCAAAAGAGACATTAGCAGACATTTTAAAAAGAATTGGGGCTGCCAGCAGGGCCAAATATTTTGTGTCAGTAAAGAGAAAACCATAAGGAGTGTGCACTATTGAGTTTTTGGCCAGCCCAAATATCTGTTACTGGTTGTGTAAGTGCCTACAGATCTTAACCCAAACAGAAAAAAATACTGTAATAGAATAAAATACCACAAATCTCCTATGTTAAAAAAAAATAATGTGGTGGAATATTTCAAAAGTATAAGGGCAGCTGTGTCTGAAGACTTAAACTAATCCTTCCATAGCCACTATACTTACTGTTGGTCCAGAGTTGAACCAATCCTTCCATAGCCAAAACACTTACTGTAGGTCAAGAGTTTTTATTGAATTCGTCGGCAGTTCTCCATGTTTGAAGGCTGTCCACCAGAACCAGATTCTACTGCAGCGTTCCCCAAACTTTATAAAGTTTGCCTGACAAGTGGACAGGTTTCAAACTTCCACCAGGGACCGGTGCCAGATTTATTAATTATATTTTCTATTTATTTGACCATAAATATTCATGCTGTGAGGACCAGCGATGCAAAGCGTGCGGACCGGTGCGAGTCCACAAATCACCACTGGGGAACGCTGCTGTCTTCTGTGGATTAGCTGGATTGGTGGAAAAAAATTTTAATACAAATTTCACATCTGTTCTTTTATACGGTTTTATAAGTCAAAATCTAAGGAAAACAATGGTGAGCATAACTGCATCATGCCTTGGCCTGGAATGCCCAAGACAGGAAAGATTTTAAGTGGGCTGAAAGGGATCAAGTAGGATGGAGATTATGCTGATGTAGGTCTATACCTAAGATGTTGAAAAAGACAGGAGACAAGTTTAAGCTTCTTAATAAGTATGAAGCTTGTGGCCCAAATTAAAACATTTCAATGAAATGAGATTTGTTTAAAGATAGTCCTCTTATAACCTAACAATACCTCTGTTCCTTTAATCAAAGCTAACTGTTCACATTTTTAGTTTGGCCTTGGAGTTGAACCTGATGATGAAAACCCCCGAGTTCCGGTCATGGCCTGGAATACCTGCGCCTATACTATTTTAGCTACAGGTCAGTGTCATCCATTCACTCAGTGGCTTATCAAAATACATTAAATTTTAACATTTTCATTCTTACCTTGAGATAGACTTTGTTTCAAACAAATTATTTCCTACTGTACACAACTATAGATGTTGTGAAGGGTTCTGACATATTATTTGTTTCAAACATAAATTATTTCCTACTGTACACAACTAGAGATGTTGTGAGTGTTCTGACATATAATTTGCTTCAAATGTAAAGTAGGTCCGACTGTACTGAACTAGAGGTGTTGTGAAGGGTACAATGTTTGCTCACTCGTCTACTTTGGCATTGGGAAGCAGTGGCATACATGTCCAAATATAACATTACTCAATCCATTTTGGTGCCTCCACATGCCAGTGCACAGTTTGAGTATTTTCCTTTGTTACAAATTAACTTGAACTTAGAGGCTTAATGATTTATAAAGGAGGACATACACTGAGTGTCAAGTTCTTGATTTGGCCTTTAATCAATTTTATTTTATTTTGTTGGTGAATGATTCTTATTTTGCAGTCACCTGGTTTGTGATACATCTCAGTAAGCAGTTAAATCACTTATATTTTTAGAGCAAGAACTGGAGAGAGAGAACCTGGCGGTTTTTGAATCAACCACAGAAAGACAGTCAGCACTGCTGGGTGCACTGGTCAGGTTTGCTGCTGTCACAAGTCAGGTCATGAACCCTGACACCATCAAACAGCACTGCATCAGACTTCTGTCAGGTGAGCTTCTTCATTGAGGCCAGATTTAGACATTTAGACATTACTGACTCAAAGAGCTAACTTTTCTGATTTAGAGAATGTTGCACAACTTTTTTTTCAGTGTTTGCTTTGTGTTACATTTGTGTTATCAGTAGAATAGTCAGAGCAAAATTGTCGCTCCTATCTACATTATAGTAGGTGACTGATTTTTTACAAAATGTATTTTTTCTCTGGTTTATTATATATTTAACACCATTTAACGCTATTATCAGCCCTGCTCCCTGCTGAGGTGGAAAAGAGAAACAAGGCCACAGTGTGTCTGCTCGACCTTGACCTGTTTCACTATCTGGTCATATTGACCATGACTTTACCAGCCCTGCATGCTGAGCAGCAGAGGTCCCATGTGTCATCTCTTCCTACTGGTGGCCTGAATGACCAGCATGCCCTGCAACTAGTCTTTACGGCCCACTTGGTGCACATCTTGCTGACATATGATTCACCCATTGAGGGTAA
The DNA here is from genome assembly GCA_964033795.1 of Lymnaea stagnalis. Lineage (NCBI taxonomy): Eukaryota > Metazoa > Mollusca > Gastropoda > Lymnaeidae > Lymnaea > Lymnaea stagnalis. The sequence goes on from CAXITT010001604.1 coordinate 17,073, forward strand.
GTTAGTCTTTTAAGGAACACTTGGGACAAAATTTACTCTTAAGTAACAGGTATTAATAAATGGTCATAAAATGTGTTGGAAATTCAGTAAATTTTTTATAAAATAAAAATTAAAGCAATTCTTTTGTTCAACGAATTTTTTACCTAAAATAAAATGCAAGGAAAAAAATGCCTCATTCTCAAACCTATTTAATGATTTATGCACTGAAAAACTTTATTAGAATATTTCTCATTGGAACAAATTTCATATCTAATCAAAAGGTTTTTATTTTAAAAAATTAGAAGAGAAAAAAAGTATGTTTAGAGTAGATGAACTTTAATCTAAAATGTGTTTGCAGATACAGAAGAGCATGAGACATCATCTGAAGGATTGGAGTTATTAGAAGTTTACAGATCCTTGAGACAGGATGCTCAGTAAGTTAACATTTTTAGAGATTTCTTTCAGCAAATTTTCTATATAGTCAAACCCACTTATCTCGACCTCGGTTAACTCGCCAACCTTCTTAAGTCGATGTTTTTGGTGTGGAACCGCCAAATTCTCTTTTTGTCTTAGCATTTTCTCCTCGGTTATGTCGATTTTTTTTATGTTGCAGAACCCTAATATCTCGAGCACAAAAGGGGGGCATATTTGCCACTTAACCTCTGTTATCTCGATCCCCATGACCAATCGCCGGCTTTTGAACTCCGCAAGAAGAAATAGTAAACAACAAATAAACAAGTTTTGCATAATTAAAAATTATTATTTATTTCTCAAAGACAGGACTTGTATTTTAGAATGAACCTAGAAGTAATTTACATAAATATGTTTTAAATTGAGGTTTTAAAACCCGGTAGAGTTCATATTATAAATGATCATAATTTGCTGAGTGCAAAACGTTGTCATGGGCAGCCATTCACTGTCACTTGCATAATGGTTATGCAGTGGTACTACCTCAGAGTTTCATTTATAAGAGTTTGCCATGTTTGAAAGCTATTAAACCATTAGTCAGGGAAAGCTTTCATTAAATTGTCATGTACCAAAGTTGAAAGTTCATAATAATTAGTCCCTAAATAGTATTTTAGTAATGAGGGGATGCGTTGCCTTATGCTTATATAAACTATATAGTCATTGCACATGACGCGATCAGCAGAATGAGGTCACAAAATGTAGAGGCTTCGTCCATAGTATAAAATACCAAAGGAACTCGCACTTTAAAAATTCCTAGCTCAAAAAGTACTGAAGCTAAAAAATTGATTCCGTTTTCATTTTTTTAATTTGAAATTTGCTCTAAATAACTGATATTTAAAAAAAAATATTTTTTTTTAAAGAAGTACCTACATTTATTAACACGCATCATGTACACAAAGAAATTTCAAGCATATGTTAATATATTGCCGCCATATTGGTTTTCGTTTATCTCGATCATCGGTTGTCTCAACGATTTTTGGCAAACCCCTAGGCCGTCGACGTAACTGGGTTCTATTTCATAAAAATGTTGTTAGTCTCCATATATGTAACAATATCAATAATTTAAAAGACACTATCTAAATGAATTTATGCACCAAAAAAAACGCTATATAATTTACTATCTACCCATTTTTTAATTGTAGAAAAGGGTTGTTCAATTTTGTTTCAAAAGTTGTTAAAGTTACCTCTTATTCTAAGGTAACTATTTGTGGTCACCTTAGATTGCACAGTTTATGTGGACGCTTTTGTTAAAATTCAGTTGCGCTTGTTATTCCAAAAGTCCTGGCTATTTCTACCTGGAGATTGAAAGCTGGGACATATTTGGTTTGTTGTGTGCAAAAGTGAGTTGTTTGTCTTGTTCTCAGAAGAGGCTGTAGAAATTATGCTTAATAATCAAGCTACAATTATCAGTTTGTCAAATATTTCAGTGTTATGGACACAGCGTTGCCCATGTCCACTACACTGCTGCAGCATTTGAAGATTGCATCCTTGCCCTTTCTGAGATGTTGTGCCATCTTGTATCATCACCTGACAGGGGTGGCCACCCCACCAGACCTAGGAAGTAAGTCTCATCTATTTATTTAAGTTGCAAGGAAACGGTACCAGTAGTAAAAACAAAACAAATTCCTGCAGTTGTGGATTTCATTAATTTGAAATGAAGAGTCCCCGATCCACCCAACACTGCTGATTAAATAATCAACCACATCAAACACTTATAGACTGATTATGTCTGTGATTATGTCTCAACTGTGTTAATCTTTTTTTTAACTACCTTCTGCCACAGGTAGATCCAGCTTAGAGTTTACTCACTTGTGTCGCTATCTAGCTCTGCCGTCACATTTGCCAGACTTGTTTACCAAGCAAGGGGACACCACCAGTGGCCTAATCAGAAGGTGAGCAGAAGAAAGTCTTAGGTTCTGACCCATCACACTGTTCTCAAATTACATTTAATTGTTTGTGTATTAAATTAACTTGCAAACCACTTTACGGGAAATTTGAGATTTATAGTAATTGTCATATTAAGTATATCTTTATTTTATGGGACTCAAGCGGTTTTTTAAGGAAATTAGACTTCTTGAACTAGCTCATACGATTTTTAATCATTGTAACACCAAGACTTCAGTCATATTGATTGGTATACAATAACACCCAGTCTTAAGTAACATTAATTGGTATATAGCAACACCAAGACTTCAGTTAAATTGATTTGTATACAGTAACACCCAGTCTTAAGTAACATTAATTGGTATATAGTAACACCAAGACTTCAGTAATATTGATTTGTATACAGTAACACCCAATCTTAAGTAACATTAAATGGAATATAGTAACACCAAGACTTCAGTAATATTGATTGGTATACAGTAACACCCAATCTAAGTAACATTAAATCGAATATAGTAACACCAAGACTTCAGTAATATTGATTGGTATGCACTAACACCCAATCTTAAGTAACATTAATTGTTATATAGTAACACCAAGACTTACCGTAAATTACCTTATACAATGCAAGAAATTTAGGGGGAAAAATACTACTTAAAAATAGCGGATGGCTTTCTATGAGCATATTAGAAATTTTTCATTACCCGTAAACGATTTATACTAACGCCTATGCAACAAAATCTTCATGGCCCACTTACATTGGTTGACCAAGCATCCACCGTATCTGCATGCATAACACCAGTAATGTGAGTAGCACCCCTTTGACGGGATAGCATGGTTGCTAAAATGGCATGGATACCGGCGCGATATAAATATCAATCAATCAAACATTACTAGTCATTATGAATATTCACTTAATTTTGCTTTAGTACAATTTTGTAATTTATTACTGGTGGTGTGCAGCGGAATCATGGGAAAAGCCCAGGGTGTGATGCAAGTAAAAACAGGTTTTTTGGCTCAGTTTTAATTGATAAATTGAACATTTATTACAAAATTAAATTTGGCACATAGCGTCAGCTTGCTTCATACCTCTTAATGCGTACAACAGGGGTATATTTATGCTTAAGACAATCCAAATTTTTAAAGTTTGTTTTGAAAAAAGACAAAAAATGTGAATTCCCCCCCCCCCTCTTCCCCAACTCTGTTTCTTGACTGATTTGTGAACCACCTTTGGGAAACACTGGTCTAGGAGACTGGTATTGTAGTGGAAGGTTGTCTAGGAGACTGGTCTTGTAATGGCACTGGCAGGTTGTCTAGGAGACTGGTCTTGTAGTGGCAGGTTGTCCAGGAGACTGGATTTGTAATGGGAGGTTGTCTAGGAGACTGGTCTTGTAATGGCAGGTTGTCTAAGAGACTGGTCTTGTAATGGCAGGTGGTCTAGAGACTGGTCCGGTCACTGCTTTGTATCTAGTAATCCCCAAGATTTTGCTGCTGTGGGTGAGCCATCACAGAAATCACTACAGAGTATTTTTAAATACAGATCCTGGCAGTAGTTACCTAGCTCAGCCTAAGAGGGCAACAAGGGAGAGGATCATGGGCTGTTCTCATATGAATAATACAGCAGGGTGTATTTTAGTTCCCCTCTAAAATCACTCTGGAAAGAGACTTAGAGGAATAGAATATAGATACCCTTCAAACTGATACGAGTAGAAGTGGAGGGCCTTGTAAATCCTATCTGCTCATTCAGTCCTCTAGTGGGGGGAATTTAACAGTGCGTTTAGGAGATTTCCCAAACAGGTCCTCTTCTTCTTCTTTATTTTAAGGGCCCACGATCAATGAATTGATCATTCTGGCTCCTATGTTTCAGAAAGGTTTGCGATGTTACTGTCCATGGGTTTCAATGGGATACTTCACTGGTTGCAAGGGCGACTCAGCAGTGGTGTTATGAACTGGGGGTTGGAATACAGGAGGCAATAGACACAAATATATCGAGTGTAGCTGCCTCAACTGTTGCTTTTGGAAGCTTGTTCCAGTCCCCTATTGTCTTCGGCAGGAATGAGGAGCTTCTGTACTTCGTTCTTGTTTTTACCAGCCGGAGCTGTTTGTCGTGACTTCGTCGCAGTCTGGGGGGAAGATTAACGAGTTTCTGTTTGATTCCGGAGCAGTGCACCAATCCATTTGTTATCTTGTACAACATGGTGAGCCTGGATAGTCGTCGTCGTTCTTCCAATGTCGACCAGCCCAGTGTTTCCAGCATGCTGCCAACACTCGAGGTGCTTCTGTAGCGGTTCATGACAAAGCGTGCTGCCCGTCGCTGGACCGCCTCCAACCTGTCTATGCTTTTCTGGGTAAATGGGTCCCAGACTGTAGAAGCATACTCTAA
>CAXITT010001604.1:21878-49455 GCA_964033795.1 Lymnaea stagnalis
AGCGGACCTCTCTTTGGATGGTAACACCCAAGTACTTAACGGAGGAAACTGGCTCAAGAATATGGCCATGCAGTTCGTAAGAGTGGTTTAGAGGGAACCTGCTTCTGGAGACTGACAGGGTTTGGCACTTGACGGGATGAAATTCCATGTCCCAGCTTATCTCCCACTCAGCTAACCGATTGAGGTCTTGTTGAAGCTGGCTCTGGTCAGAGCTGTTGACCATTGTCCTATATACCGCCGTGTCGTCTGCGAACAGTCTTGCTTGAGAGGTCAGCTTCTCGGGCAGATCGTTGATATATGCTAGGAACAAACAAGGGCCTAGCACTGAGCCCTGGGGGACCCCTGACTTAACACTGACAAAGGAGGAGGTTTTGCCATCTACCACTGGTGTTAGTTCAGTTACTTGATAAATTGATTTTATTCATGGAGTGAAAATGTATGATGTGCACCTCTTTTCACACTAGCCATTAATTCTATAAGTAAAAACAATGCTAATGCCAATAGTAATGAAAATTAAAAAAACAGCTGTAGCTATTTACTTGTGAAATTGTTGCTCTGCAAATAGCTTGATTCAGATATGCAGAATTGGCTGATGATGACATGAAGGTATCTGAGTTTGTGAAGTTTTTGAGTCAGTTGCACTTAATGTATTTAGCCATATCATAGATCACTTTGGAAATAATAATAGGTTGCCGTGTCCAGAAAATTTAAAAACCTCTTCCGGAAAATTTAAAAACCTCCTGACATGTTTCTAGCATATATGATCAACTATTTCAAACCAGTAAAAGTCAGATTAGTCTATGAAATTCTCCTTTGGTCTATAATGAAGTTAACAGATGTTCATGTATGAAAATGAATATGAATGGGATATATTTTTAAGTTTCAGAAACAAAATAGTTATTTTTATTTATGTTATGTACCCACATTTGCCCTTCTCGGTGTCAATAGGCATTAGGTTTAGAAACCCTGTTCTTAGCAATTCGTTTTGGCCTCGAACCTTTGCTTTATCCACAAATTATTACTATTAGTTTATTTCATTTTGTTCAGGATTGCTGGTTAATTGTTTAAAAAGTCTATCACATTTGTAAAATCACCAGACTTGAAATAGTATCTTCGTTAATAGCTGTCTGAGAAAAATGAAATTTGATATAAATTGTAGAATAAACAATCATTATTCATTTTATTGTTTGGTGATAACATATTAACTGGAGATATTTTTTTGTATTTTAAATGTTAAGTCGGGGCAGACTTTTAACAAAAATTTATCTCTGGAAATCTTTTATAGTAGATGACATTTTTAGAAAACCCTGCTAATTGTTAGAGGATGTTTAAATAATAATTTTAATTGGGCCACAAATTTCCTATGCTTTTTAGAAGTTACTGCCTGCATTTGAACTAAGAGGAGAAAAACAAAGCCATGTCTAAAATTACCCTTTAATGGGAAAAGATGTTACATCAGGAAGATTTTTAGACTTATGAAGTGGGTGGGTTTTAATGACATTACATCAAGGAGATCTTTAGACTTGTGAAGTGGGTGGGATCTATTGACAGCATTTCAGGAAGATCTCTAGACTTATGAAGTGTGAGGGATCTAATGACACTACACCAGGGAGATATTTTGACTTATGAAGTGGGTGGGATCTAATGACAGTATAACAGGCTGACCTTTAGAAACCAACAAACAACATATTGAGTAAGATCAGCCATAAAATCCCACCAAACAGTGCAGTTTGTTTAAAATATCAGGATCCTGTTCTCGCCTTAAATGAATGAGCACTAAAGAATTGTTTGGGTTTAATAGAACATGGTGTATTTATAGAACTTTCTAGAGACACAGTGGGATGTTCAATTCACTGTATCCAATGCTGTTTAAGATCAGCCACCCCTTGAATCCAATAGTTACAAAACAAAACCCACATACCCTCTTCCCCACCTTTTATAAGTTGAAAGTCATTGCTTTGGAAAACATTTCTATTTTTTTAACTTGACATCAAGCCAAAAAGGGAAAACTAACAATTGTATGGTTTGTGTTAAACATTCAGTCAAATATTGAAAAATTGTCATTGTCAGGCTAAAGGATTTGGTTTATTGTAGATCTTCACAAAGTCTCATGATACATGTGTAGCAATTTTAAGAGTTGAGAATTTTTTTCTTAAACTGGTCCATGATAACATATGACAAAAATACCTTACAGTCATTTGGTTTATGCACACTCTCTGTAGACCTCAGGTTGAGAAACATGTAACAGCAGTCATTCTCTAATAATTATATTTTTAAAACTATTTTAAAGAAAGTTTAATTTTATCAAATCATCTGTAAATCCAAGAAAAATCAGGTCTGCTTTAAAAAATTAAGCCATTTCATACACTCTGGGCTTTGATCCTAAATTTAGCTTGTTTTTTTTTACATGCCATTGCTACTTCATTTCTGTTCACAAAACATTTCTAATCATCTGCATAGATGTGATATAAATATGTATGCCCTCTAAAGCATGAAATCCACCAGCTGTTTCTATATGACAGTTTTACTCTTTAACCATGCTTCATTCATTAAAAAAAAATATGCCACAGGTTAACAATAAAAAAATGCCACAATTTAACAAAAACAAATATGCCTTAAATCAGGCCGGCCTAACTCAAATGTAAGGCGGGCCCTAATACTTTATGAAAAACTTGTGCGGGCCGAACAAAAATAGGACAGGGGGGAAAGCTATTAAGAAAATAATTATAAAAAAGGATATTTCATTACTTGCGGCCTTCCCCACCAGCCATATGTTGTGCAGGCCTGCCTTAGATTAACCAAAAAAATGTGTGTCACAGGTTATTAAAAAAATATAAGCCACTGGTTAACACAAAAAAATATGCCACTGGTTAAAAACAAATATGCCACTGGTTAACAAAAAAAATATGCCACTGGTTAACACAAAAAACATGTGCCACTGGTTAACAAAAAAAATATGCCACTGGTTAACACAAAAAATAAACATGTGCCACTGGTTAACAAGAAAAAAACCTAACCACATCTTGTCACTCCAAATGCTTTTTTTATGTTATCTGAGACAAAAACAAAAAAGTTCTATAGCACTGAAAGAAGCAAGATTACAGGGTGGAGTCTTTTTCTTGTTATGTGAGTTAGTTTCTTGGGGCTGGAGCTAACTTCTCTCAAGTTCCAGATAAATCTAAAAATATCAAATCATAAAAAAAGTTCATGTCTGCTTTTCAATCAGCACTAGAAATTTGATTCCAGCACTATTCCAGCCCTGGATTTGTTAGTTACTTTGCCTTTGGTTTAGATTTCATGAGACCTTGATACGCCTTCTTTAAGGCAAATTTACATCAGCAGACACTGTTGATGGCAAACAATACTGATGGTCCTCAGCTGGTGTTGTTGTAGCCCTAATATGATAAATCACTATTCTCTTTTTACCAAAATATAGAGGGGCCATCTGGTAATATAGTCAAAGCCAAAGGGATAATTTGTTCTTAATCTTATAGCAAGCAATGGGATAAAACCTATTTCTCAACAGCTGGTGCTGCAGCCGTAGTATGAGAGAGAGACTGTCAGCCAGCAGTGAAGCCATCATTCACTATCCCTTGAAGCTGAATCAGCTGATTGAGCTGCCACATGATTACAGCCTACTCATCAATGAGGCCTCTACTTTTACGTAAGTCTACATGTTGGGTTCTTAAACTTTTAAAGCAGGATCCCTTAACTTTATACAAGTAGCATGAAAGATATAAAGATTTTAGCCATTTTTAGGACCCTCATTTCCAGCTTTGTCCATTTTTGACTGCCATAAAATTTCTGCCTTTCCGTTTATTTTCCTTTATTTTTTCCCCTCCTTTATGGCAAATTTATAGAGCTAAATTCCTAGTTTTATTTCTCTAATCTCTTACATATATTTTGCTTCTGGTATGGTTCCTATTCACAACCGGCCCTCCCCTACTCAACATGTTTTATGTAAATAGTACTGAGTGAAAAAAAGAAAGTTGTCAAGCCATGATCGTCATGCGCGACGGTTGAACTCAGGTAAAAAGGTTGAATTTTTTCGGAGGCGACTATTATATTATTCAATAAAGAGCAACAGGTATGGTGTAGGACTGTCTATATGCCTAATGTTTAAAAGCCGGCATATGCTATAGAAAATGAAAGGTTTACTTTTTTTTATAACAGTTGGACCTACCGGGTATTTTCTCAAAATTCCCGGACCCGGTGTAAAAAAACTGCCCCGGTTTAAGCCCTATTATATTATATTATATTGTATTTCTTTTGCTTATTAATAACGTCACATTGGAGATGGCGTCGGTGGGTCATCGATCATGAGCTCTTAATACCACACACCCCCCCCGGCACACCCCCCACACGGGCCGACGCCGGGTCTCCCCGCCGCCAGATCGTGCAGAAGCTCGCCGGGAACCTCCCCCCTGGCCTGGGGGACGTCCGGTCGACTGAAAACGCTGCGTTTAAATCGTTGGCAGTCCACTCTCCTTGGGTCTGAACGGCTTTGCTTCCTCTCCGGGGGAATGGTGTTGCATTACCTCCCCCTACCGTCCAGGGAGTTGTCCGGTCGGGACATAAGCGGGGACGAAGCTGCCGCCTAGGAGTGGCTTTCTCAGGGCTGCGTAGCTAACATCATCGGCATGGGTTTTGACCGCCACCCAGGCCTCATATCCATATATCCATTAAATTTTTTTTTTGAATTGGGTCTTCCTCAACTAGGACATATGATTGCAACAAGCTATGAGTTTAAAATATGTCAGCCTCCTTGTGAGTTGATTCTAAAGAAGCGTTAAACCAAAAAAAAACACATAAATGATGTAGTTGTCATTAGGTAGGGGTTTTGGGGGGTTTTCCCTTGCACTCTCTTTAACATTGTTTGAGGAAGAATGCTAACAATTGTTTGCTTAATAAATAGACAGCTATGTACCCTTCTCACCAAAGTTTCAAATGTTAGCCGCCGCCCCCCCCTCCCCCCCCCCATTTAGTCATTGGGTGATGTAGATCATGTTTACCTGGCAACTAACAATTGTTTGCCTAATAAATAGACAGCTATGTACCCTTCTCACCAAAGTTTCAAATGTTAGCCGCCGCCCCCCCCTCCCCCCCCCCATTTAGTCATTGGGTGATGTAGATCATGTTTACCTGGCAATTTGGATTTTAAGTGTGGAGTCAGCTTTTAGATTGGGATTTGGAGTCCACAAATAGATTTATGTGTGCATGCTGCTGTAAGGAAATGACATAGTTGACTACAGAAAAAATTAGTCTCTGGTTCTCTCTGGTAGTTTTTCGTTGCAACGGTCAGGGAGCGATGTTGCTATTCTAACAGCTCCTAGCAGATGTATATTGGACATTGTCTTTCGACTTACTTTTTTTGAGCTTGTAACTGTTAAAATGTAAATTTTTATCAGAATAAAATAGAGAGTTTTTTTCCCATCAAAATACTGGGATTAGGTGGACACGACCACAATTAGTCCTAGACTAAATCACGTTGGACCTGAAAGATTATGAATTTTAAAAAAACAGACCTTTCATTTCTTTCACTGGCTTCCTAAAAATAGTCCTAAACTTAATCTTGTTAGACCCAAAAGATGACAAATTTTAAAAAAAACAGACATTTCATTTCTTCAACTCTAATCACCAAAAATGGCCTATTAATTAACTAGATTTTAGAAATTCATTTTATTCATCAACCATATCACTTGCAATAAAACAGTTTTATACATAGAGAGCAATTTAACTATCATAAAATTATATAATCATGCACAATAAACTATTAACATTTATTAGACTGTCATCGACCAAAATTTGTCAGTCGTTAAAAGTAACAAGATTGTAATAAACAGAAATGGATCCAGCCCAGTAAGCAAACATTACCCTAAAAGCTTTATTAATTGTTCAGCCATAAAAATCCAGCCAGACTGTTAATGAATAGATATTGATGGTTTGCCAGATCATTTTATAATGGACATTGTAGATGAAAAGCTTGGATAGCATTGGTTGTTGGATTCTATCAGGTATTTTTTTTTCAGGAAGAGACAGACTCGGCTATATCTTTTTTCCTTCCTTCATTCATTTTTAAAAATGTGTATGCCAGGAGTCTAGATTGTTCTTACTTGATGAAACGGCTTTCTTGAATTTTTCAGCAGGCTTGAGTTGAGCCAAAATCTGATAATGAAACAAAGTTGTTTGTTTATTGATGTTTTCTAGCTTTCCATTCCTTTCTCTTCCAGACATTATCGAAACACAGTTGAAGACAATAGGGTTGATTTGCTTTTCATCTGGGTGTCTTTTTAATGCCATAATCCTGTAATAAGTTCTGAAAAACTGAAAGGAAACACATTGTAATATGTAATGGAATTTATCTAGGCATTCATATAACTGAAATGTATTGTCATTCATTGGGTGATTTTTTTTTTCAGGTCCACGCACGGTGGATAAATTTTATATAATTTAAAATGTATGTTTGTCTTGCATTTCATTTAAATTTTTGTTAAAGATTTTGCCCTATTCCATCTTCAGTAAGTTGTCTTGGTAACCCTTTAAAGAAAAGGCAATTGCAATCAACAAAAACAAAATATGTTAAAAAATTGGTTATTTCTTCATTAAGGGCTATCAAAGATCACAAAATACTCTTTCTATAAAGGTAATACTTGAACAATTTCGTACTCAGTATTTCTTTTGAAAGGTTACCAAAGGAAAAAATAAATGTGTGAAATTGTTGTGAAAACTGATGCCCTTAAAACACTTGTCACAATTGGGCATCTGAGAAATGTTAAGTGTGCTCAGAGGTAATTGCCTCACAATGTTGCTTTGTTAATGCAAGATAATCATTAAAAGGTGTGGATGTTGAAATAATGTGTTTCAACACACTTAAAAGTTCTCTAAAAGTCCCTCGAGCCACATTAAATTACTTTTAAATTAAGGCCAAAAATTTTTAGGGGGGGGGGGGGGGCTAGATAATGGTGCTGGATAGCTTAAACTTATTTCTGTATGCTGCATTGTTGTTACGCAGAGGCAATGCAGAGGCAACGTCTAATTTACAATAAAATATGCCCCCCTCATGACGTACGCAGTAGGCTGAAATTATTTTTTATCCCCTGTATTTCATTTCTTAAATTAGCCGTTCCATTACTAGCTTTTAGGACATAACTGCATTGAGGTTATTAGGACATAGTTGTATTGACGCTGTTAGGACATAGTTGTATTGAGGTTGTAAGGACATCGTTTTATTGAGGTTATTAGGACATAGTTGTATTGACATTAGGACATAGTTGTATTGAAGCTTTTAAGTCATAGTTGTATTGAGGTGGTTAGGACATAGTTGTACTGAGGTTGTGAAGATATAGTTGTACTGAGGTTGTGAGGATATAGTTTTATTGAGGCTGTGAGGATATAGTTTTATTGAGGTTGTGAGGATATAGTTGTATTGAGGTTGTGAGGATATAGTTGTTATAATTATAGGACATAGTTGTTCTGAGGCTGTTAGGACATAGTTGTACTGAGGTTGTGAGGATATAGTTGTATTGAGGTTGTGAGGATATAGTTGTATTGAGGTTGTGAGGATATAGTTGTATTGAGGTTGTGAGGATATAGTTGTATTGAGGTTGTGAGGATATAGTTGTATTGAGGTTGTGAGGATATAGTTTTATTTAGGTTGTGAGGATATAGTTGTATTGTGTTTGTGAGGATATAGTTGTATTGAGGTTGTGAGGATATAGTTGTATTGAGGTTGTGAGGATATAGTTGTATTGAGGTTGTGAGGATATAGTTGTATTGTGTTTGACAAGGATAGGGCATAGTTATGTAGAGGTTGTTCTTAAAGGGCATAGTTATGTTGAGGTTGTTAGGACATAGTTGTACTGAGGTTGTGAAGATATAGTTGTTATGATGATAGGACATAGTTGTTCTGATGCTGTTAAGACATAGTTATACTGAGGTTGTGAGGAAATATTTGTATTCTTTGATAGGTAATAGCTGTATTGTGTTTGATAGGACATAGTCATGGGCCCCCGCAGGGGGGGGGGTGGCAAGGGGCACTTGCCACCCCTGGATTGATTGGATAAAAAAAATTTAGACAAAAATAGACAAAAAATTTATTAAAGTAAAGAGAAAATAAAGAGAAAGTAACTAAGCTGATGTCCTGTCCGTTCATTCACCATACAAATATGCTACAGTAAATTAAAACTACATTAAAACATTACAAAAAAAATTTTTGCCCTCTCCCCCCCACCCACCCTTACAAAGTTTTCTGCGGGCGCCCATGGACATAGCTGTATTGTGTTTGATAGGAAATAGCTGTATTGTGTGTGTTGGGACATAGTTATTATATTGAGGTTGATTGGACAAAAGTAGTATAGTTTGAATGAAAGCTATTGTTGCCTGATAATCTATTGTTTGATGATGCCAGAGGAGCTCATTAATATTACTTATCTAACTGAATGGTTGGGGAATATATAATAGAATTGGTTTATGAAAGCATCAAATTAATTTTTCAGCAAAAAAATCTTTTCAGCTGCTTTGAAACTCAATGGCCTTTGTGGATCATTGGGTGAAAGAGGTAACTGGACTTCTTTCTTTTTAAAGAGTAAAGTAAAAGAATAAAAACTTTTAGTCAAAGGTTATGATTATGAACCTCAAATGTTTGACGGTGTGTGACAGACCCTTTCTTGCTCTAACAAAATGCTCTTATTATTTTAAGTCTTAATTTAAATTCAGGCTAGAATTTTTGGTGAGGAAAACGGAACAAAAAATTAAGAAGTGTTATTTTTTTTTTTTAAAGAACAGGCTCCAAGCTTCAGAGCTTACCACATCAGCATATGTTATGTGAACATGATTACAACATGCTTACCACATCGGCATATGTTATGTGAACATGATTACAACATACTTAAGTCCTTTAGTCGAGTTTTTAAATTAGGCTACATTTTTATTTTCATATTGTCAAAAAAAAATTTTGTTGTTTTTTTAAATTTTGGGTAAATTTTAAAATGTTTTAGTATTAATCATAAATTTTATATTAACTCTGCTTTTGTTCCTGCCTGGCTGGCAAAATGTTCGGACCCACTTACCGTCAACCTATCTAGCTGAAATTTTGCACATTGACTCGTTGCAGATGACAAAACATTCTTTCAAATTTTCAGCCCCACCCTCTAACCCCAACCCCCAAAAAATCAGTTTTTCCATGGGGAAGATGATGGAAATATAATTTCACAAGTTAAAATTCCCGATAACTGCCCTAAATGAGATTCTTTAAAAAATTATTGCAAGTGAATTTGGTGTGTAAAATTTTCTTATGTTGTTCTGAAATAGTTGGTGAAATAAATCTGGTTGTAAAAGTGGGTGGGTCATTAGGATTTTAATATAGGTGAATTAAAAGTGCATTTGCAAGCTGTGAGGGATGAAGGGGAGCTCTAATTGGGATTTGTATAAAGTGCATTATTTGTGTGCATGTTTTTGTCAAATCCATCCCCTCCCTCGGTTGTAAAGGATTTATAAGAAAAACTCTGTTGTTAAGGGTTGTTTAATTGAGAGATAATTTGATCAGCTCTGGTTTTTCTATCTGCTTTGTGTTTGTTTGGGTTGTGCTTGATTTCAAATATGTAACCTTGTACTGTCATGAAGTAATGCAACAATGTTGTGTTTAAATTTAACTTTTTTTTAATTGACTATATTTTACAAATACTTGAGGGTAGAAATACTCTCAGTGGATGAATGATCACACACAGTTCCATTGATTGGTTACGCTCATTAGGCAATAATTATTCTTGTTTCTACTGAGCCATTTGAACAAATCTCTTTTTCTTTGTTGCTTCTTCACTCTGATTTTTCAACATTGCAGGCAGTGAAGATCTTTTTGTGGAGTCCGATCAGAATTTTTAGCTTTTTTAATTAATATTTCACTACAAAAATGATGTACGGTAAACGAGGCTCACCGCATGAGCAGCTTAACACCACAGATTTAGTGGGTTTACAGCCTGAAATTTACTTTCTCGTGGTCTTTTCAGGTGCCCTAAATCTGATGGTGATGACAGCCGTGCGCCCACCCGCTGTCTTGTGTGCGGTCGAATGCTGTGCTCTCAGAGCTACTGCTGCCAGAGTGAGCTGGATGGGACACAAGTTGGGGCAGCCACTGAGCATGCCTACTACTGTGGTGCAAACAATGGAATATTTCTCAGGTAAGGTCTTTACAAGTTCTACGGCGCCACATGACTGTCAGAGTTTGTAGTAATACTCCATAACTGGGTATAGACTTTGAATTGGTATCCACCCCGACCTTGTGTGGTTGTTGGTGGACTTGGCCTGATAGGGGCAGCTAGCTGGACCTGTGAGCAAACCTGCGGTGCTTGAACAAAGGTGTCCTTCAAAAATTCCTAACAACTCATGAGGTTAACAGGATCAGAACTGTCGGGGGACATTGATTCTATGCACACCTCTCTCAGAAATGCTTTATGGTTAGCAGATTATGATTGATTAAAATCAGAATAGGGAAAAAAAATCAGGATTGACTGATGTCAGCAAATTGTATCAAAAGATGGTAAGATTATTATCAACTCTTAAGATAAATGTATGGTATCTTCTAACATAGTTTTTCTAGATCTCTTGATCATGTATAAAGCTTTATGTAATGAGTTTTCTCCAAAGGATATTCATCTGGCTGTAAAAACTGTAGGCAAGATGTGTTGTAACAGCCTGTAGTCAGGAAGTGTTGTAACAGCTTGTAGTCAGGAAGTGTTGTAACAGCCTGTAGTCAGGAAGTGTTGTAACAGCCTGTAGTCAGGAAGTGTTGTAACAGCCTTTAGTCAGGAAGTGTTGTAACAGCCTGTAGGCAAGATGTGTTGTAACAGCCTGTAGGCAAGATGTGTTTGTAACAGCCTTTAGGCAGGATGTGTTGTAACAGCCTGTAGTCAGGAAGTGTTGTAACAGCCTGTAGGCAAGATGTGTTGTAACAACTTGTAGGCAGGATGTGTTGTAACAGCCTGTAGGCAGGAAGTGTTGTAACAGCCTGTAGGCAGGAAGTGTTGTAACAGCCTGTATTCAGAAAGTGTTGTAACAGCCTGTAGGCAGGATGTGTTGTAACAGCCTGTAGTCAGGAAGTGGTGTAACAGCCTGTAGGCAGGAAGTGTTGTAACAGCCTGTATTCAGAAAGTGTTGTAACAGCCTGTAGGCAGGATGTGTTGTAACAGCCTGTAGTCAGGAAGTGTTGTAACAGCCTGTAGGCAAGATGTGTTGTAACAGCCTGTAGGCAGGATGTGTTGTAACAGCCTTTAGGAAGGATGTGTTTGTATCAGCCTGTAGGCAGGATGTGTTGTAACAGCCTGTAGGCAGGATGTGTTGTAACAGCCTGTAGGCAGGATGTGTTTGTATCAGCCTGTAGGCAGGAAGTGTTTGTAACAGCCTGTAGGCAGGATGCGTTGTAACAGCCTGTAGGCAGGATGTGTTGTAACAGCCTGTAGGCATAATGTGTTTGTATCAGCCTGTAGGCAGGAAGTGTTGTAACAGCCTGTAGGCAAAATGTGTTGTAACAGCCTGTAGGCAGGATGTGTTGTAACAACCTGGCATATACAAGAGTTTGAATTAGATGACAAATCTTTTCTTAAAATATTCACCTGGTACAGACATAATGATGGGAGAATTAACAACATCCACTGGTGGAATCCACTGTGTCTCAGTCATCCATACAAGTGTATGCTGAAGAACAAGATGGTGGTCGTCCATGGGGTACAATCAGATAATCCATAATCATTATTGCTCTATGTCTTGCTGTCATCGTATGATATATGACCAAACCTCTGCAAACACTGCTCACATCTGCATGATGACCTATCTTGTCCAATATTTCCAAAAATAAAAATTTCGCTTAGCAAAGGTAAATAGTTTTGTCCGGAAAAAAAATAAGGGAATGGTACTATTTATAATCTTATTGTGGTTTAAATTTGTTCAAAAATAAAATTTGAAAGTAGAAAGGAGAAAATATGTTTTCTTTCCCCAGAGTGCGGGAGTGTCAAGTGCTGCTTTTGTCTAACAAGATCAGAGGTTGCTTCTTGCCAGCTCCATACCTGGACATGTATGGTGAGACCGATCAAGGACTTAGGTAAGGATCCATAGATATTAGCATATTAAATATTCAGCTGAATAATGCCTGCATTACCCCCCCCCTCCCCCTTTAAAAGAAAACTTTATGTGAGTCATTGTTTAACCAGGTGCACCTGCTTCCAAGTGTGTCCAATGAGCCAATAATTATTGCAATCCATTTATGCCTTAATCCATTGGATCCATTTGTGTGATAGTGATCTTTAAGTTATAGGGTAACAATTTTTGTTTGTTAAATTTGGTGCGCAGCCATTATTTTATTTTTACAGCACCCTTTATGGTTACATTCCGTGTGTATGCCATTTGTCACATACCATTGAGTACTCTGGGCAACATATAAAGGGCTGAAGAAAAGACCTTTTGAAAAATATTAATTGCCACTAGAACTAGAATTTCATATTCCCTATTTCTATTCTTAAGACTAAATACTTTTAATACATAATTTCCTAATTTACATTTTAACCAAATTAACAGTAAAAAATTGTAACACATGTTTTATTGAGAATTTGACAAAAGACCTCTTCTCACTAAAAGAAAGCAAATTATTGGCTCTCTCATCCACAAAACTATTACTAACCACAAAATCAGGTGTCACATTGTAGCAGTGAACAATAAATTAAAATGTCAGACTCAAGAGTTAACAAAATGCAGTTTTTAAATACTAATTTTAAAAATGTTACTTAAAATATTTAAAAAGTACTCTTGCAATACAAGGAAATGTAAACAAATAAATGTTCTGTATTGTGTGTCAAAGTAATTAAACGTCCACCAGGAAACAACATGCAGGACTTGAACAAAACAAATAGGACTACCAAATATACACTCTAGTTGGCCAGGGATAATTAATGATTGCTGATGGGGAAAATGTGTTTTTTTTGTTTTTTTTTAAACCAGGAAGAAAATACAAAAAACAAGTTTTAGATACCTCTAATAGTTGTGTGTACTCTAGTAGTTGTGTGTGTGTGGTGTGGTGTGTGAGTATGTATTGTGTGGGGTTGTGGTGTGGGTGTGTGAGTTGTGGCCATGTGGTGTAGGTGTATTATGTGTGGGTGTGTGGTATGGTGTTTTGGGTGTGGTGCGTGGGTTTTTTGTGTGTGTGGTTTGTGTGTGCGGGATACAGGGGCATAGAAGTGTGTGTGTGTCCCCCTAGAAAAAATAATTTTGTGATGGGCATTGACCATAACATGACAGAGAGGTGAATACCTTGACAGGGGAGGGGTGGTGTGTGTTGTGTGTGAGTGGAGTGTTTGCGGGGGAGGGGGGGACGACCATAGCATGACAGAGAGGTGAATACCTTGACAGGGGAGGGGTGGTATGGTGTGTTGTGTGTGGTGTTTTGTGTGGTGTATTTTCAGGGAGGGGGTAACATAATGAAAAAGTTGGGTGGTGGCATTGAACATTAAAAGATGACCATACATAACTTAAGATGGGCTGAACACCAATAGTATAAATGAGGCTACTTGGGGGTTGGGGGGTGTATTTGTTGACAAGGGAGCACATTGACCAAAAACAGTTAAATTGCCATATGACTTTCTTAATATATTTCCTCTTTTGAAAAAGGCTGAGGAAGATTCAAGTCTAGTTATCATCCTTGCACGTAGGCTTTCAGATTGATGTAAAGTAACATTTTAACAGTTAAATTTAGCTCTAAGGTGCATGCAGGGACCCTAGACATACATTTAATCAGCAGCCTTTGTTATGGGTTCTCAAATGAAAATATTGGGTAACTTTGTGGGACTGACAATTGTATTGCTTGAGAATATATTATATTTTTCTCTTAATTGCAGTTAATTGCATCTTTAATTCTTTTTGCATTTTGTAGTTTTTACTTATTTTTTTTAAACATTAAAAATATTATGTTAATATTTTACATTATTTTTTTTTTTTGTGTGTGGCAATATTGTAGAAAATATTTATTTATAGACTTTCCACCCAACCATTATTTTCAAAATTCTGTCTCTACAGTTGTGCATCAGCCTTAAAAAATATATGCCTATGCAAAACTGAAAAATAGGGTTGAAATGCTTAACATGATATGGAAATTGTTTTACTCCTTGACCCTGTTTGTGTATTTGTACAACTGGCAACTAATTTTATCTAGATAAAATGAGAATAACAGGCCTTATTCTTTTCCTGACGGCTGGTCTCATATTTTCTCTATTGTACTTTTAATTCTTTTAATCACGTCAGAAAAAATTAAAAATGACTGCAATGTTGAAAAAAGTACATCTCATGAATCTTGTCCATCCCCCCAGACGAGGCAATCCACTGACACTGAGCAAGGAGAACTTCCAGAGCATCCAGAAGATCTGGTACCAGCACAGCATTCCACAGACAATATCCCGAAGCCTGAACGGGGAGTCCGGAACATCATTCATGATTGAGTGGCATAATCTTTAATTGTTTCTGAATAAGACTTGCGGTGCTTAGCTTTGCGCCTGTTTTTTTTTTTTTTTTTTTTTTTTTTTTTTTATTTTAAATGATGCAATAAAGGTTTCTGAAAACATCAATTTAAAAAAAAAAATTTATAATTTATTAAACTATTTTCTAAAGAAAGATTAGAATTTCTAACTAAAAAAAAATGTAATGTGTAAAGGAATGTATTTTGAGGTCACCTATGTGACGCCAATTCTAAGAAACAAGTTTTTTAGTATCAAATTTAAATCTAAATGGGGAGCAATACATTTTGTATCTTTAACACTGTTTCAGCAGGCTCAATGTTTAATAGTTTAATGTCAGAAAAGAAAATGTTGCTGATAAGGTTGACTTGGTTGTTTATGGCCATCATAGCAATGCCACGTCTCAAATCACAAAGGTGCAATTTATTGGCTTGTATAAATTTGTTGTATACCGGCACTGAAAGTGTGTTGGCTGTTGTGCTTTGGAGGCAGAGAGCACATCATTTTTTTAAACAATTTAACAAATCTTGAACACATTAGAAAGGGAAAATAGTCATTCTGAAATATGTGAGAGTAAGCGAAATGATCTGTGGTTTTAAAGGGTTTGGTGTCCCTCGTTGTTTAACTTGGGCAAGAAAAATGATTTAATGAGATGTCTCGTGTGACTGTCAGTATTGAATTAAACAGTGATGTTTAGATTTATATAGACATCCATAAAAGGTAACCTCCTCCCCCCAGCGATTTAAAAACATATCTGAGTGTGTATAGAGACAGCTTAACCTAATAATCAGTGATTCTGCTTTATTGAATAATCAGGCGTAACTAGACATTCAGTGAAATCTGGCTATAAAAAAAGAAGCTAAAAATTGCATCAATTACTCCTTCTCCCCCCTCTCCCACAATGTTAATTATTTTCTTGATAATTCAGTTGATGTTGCAGGCAGGATCTTAAAATTTGTATGAGGTACCGTAACTAAATCTTATGATGACTAAGATAACAACACAAACAGTTGCATTCTTTGGATCCCATTTCAGATGGTTTTAATGAAAGTGTCCTGTAACTGTTTGTCAATTCAAAGAACCAAGTGAACAGAGTAATACTATTTGATATTGATCTATTTTTTAGCAGTGGCAACAGATTGTTAGTATTCAGAGTAAGGGAAATACTCAATTACACCTGCATCTATTTCATGTAGTAAAATTAGCTCTGCTTGTATTTGGGTGGCACAGGCTGATTGGCTCAGTGGTTGGAAGTCAAAGGTGTTGTCAGTAGGTCAATCACAGATAGACTAAAATTATATTACAAATTTAATATGTTAATGCGTTTGTGTGTTTTACTCAACACAAAAGAAAATCCCTTTTTTTTTCTTGGGGAAAAAATTTAACGATAGTATGGATTATTGTGTTTTTAACAATAAATCATCTTTCATGTAAGTAATTTCTTCCAACCCTATTCCCTCGTGTAAATTTGCCACTTCTTTTCCCCCACAAAAAAATTTAAACAAACCAATACGGGCTTGAGAAGTTCTGTGGTTTTTTTTAAATGAGTTATATCATGGATATGATGATGATCATCATGAATGATGATGATACCTAGTACGTAACCCGGGAGAGCTGTGATTTATTTGTTTATTAACTGTCCTGCAGTATGCATTTGGCGACAGTGTATGCATTACAAGGACATCTTTAAACTCCTAATTATGGCATTAAGATAATCTTTTATTTGTAAGATTAGATGAAAATTGTTCATTTGAACTATGATCATATTGAATAATTTTGCTGAGTGACTGTATTAAATTTCCATTCAGATTTTTTAAAAACTTTTTTATTAAATTTTTTTTTTTTTTTTTGCATGAATGATTATTTTTCTGACTTCAATTGCATTGACTAAATAGTATGAATTTTTTTTAAAATGTCAATGATGTATGCGGTATGCATATATTTGCAACTTGTTCAAAGCTACCCCTGATGTTAGATGATACAGAACCCCTAAAGTTAGATGATACGCAACTCCTAATGTTAGATGATACAGAAGGGTCATAAAAAGTCTCCTCTAGTTCCAATGAGAGATTTCTGGAAATAACTAAACGTTTGTGTTTGAATTAAAATTATTATTAAATATCTTTATACTGTGTCATTACTTGATGTGGTGTAATAAAACCATGTATTAAAACACAGCACTCATGATGTCTGGCGTCGAATGGAAGGCCTGGTCATGAGGTGGAACCAGTTTTGGTCCTTGGAAAATTTTGCCATCATAATGCTTATGTTCGAATCAGTGGTTCTCAAAGTGTCCCCTTTAGAGCTCTGTGGCTGATATGGGATCACCATAACATTTTTGTTAATTTTTAAAACTATTATTATTGTTCTTATACAAGCAATTTTTTTAAAACTTAAAGTGCTTAAACCTGGTTATTAATAATATTTAATTATTCGGAGGGCATTAAATATTGAACTTTTTCAATAGGAAACAAAAAGTAATTCTTATGTGGCAAGTAAGTTAGATCTAGCTCAACGAGAGACATTAGTGAATAGTGTGACGTCCGACTTAACTTTAAAAACTGGTCATTGCATTTTATTGACAGGCATCAAGGCAAATAATAGAAATATCTCTGTCAACTATTCTATAAATTAAGAATACAGTTGTTGTTTTTTTAAGTCACTGACTGCTTTTATTTTTATCTATTAATTGATGCATTTCCTCTCAAAATGTGTTTAAAATGTTACTTATAACTCTGTCAGATTTTGTTTTAAAATATCTAAACAAGTGGAAAAAAAAAAAAAAATATTTAAAAAAGGGTTCAGTCTGGTTATTTTATTTCTTTCAATTGAAGATTGTCATCTGCTAATAGTTGTGTCAAGAGTGTCCTCACTCACAGGCTGACTCAGTGCTGCATATGTTCCCATCTTGCAGAGCTGATGTATCAGTGGGAGAGTGAAGAAGACAAAAACATATTGTGCTTCAGTTTATCCATGTCACTTCACTCATAGACTTATTCTAATCAGTTTATCCATGTTACTTCACTCATAGACTTATTCTAATAATGTCTTTATTTTCTGTAATCTTTTAAAACGTTTGGAAAAAAGCAAAAACATTGGTCAAAAAAAATTTAAACTTTTATACAAGAGATACATGCATTTTTAGTATTTTTTTGTGTGTGTGTTATTTTTCAAGCTTTGACTCCCGTATTTGCTATTGCTTTCCCACAAAGGAATGTCCCAAGCACGGAGTCTACCAACACCAAAGGGTGTGCTTGAATAACCGGGTCCTATAACTTTTGTCAGGATGTGGGGGTTTTCCAGTTATTGATTCATGGACACCTCCAAGCTGATCTTGGCTTGAATCTCTAACCAGGTGTTAGATCCTTTACCGACTCCCTCTCTAGTTCCGTTGGTGGCTAATTTGACCACCATTGTCTACTTTCACTACTTTCAGTTTTATTGAGCATTATTTTAATATTAAAAAAAAAAATTGAATCCCAAAATACCTCATGGGTCACATTCTGAGAAAGAGTTTGTCGCTTGTAAAACAAGAAAATTTAAAGTGAACGATGTCCTTGACATGGCAAAATGAAATTTTTATGTATTTCTGATTTTTGACCTGCCATACTAATCATCAAATCTTGATAACACTGTCCCCCAACCAACTCCTCCATCCCTAAAGAGGCGGTGAGTGCATTGTATATAAGTATACATATTGAGTTGATGGCAAACATAGTCATTTTAAAAAAAAAAAAAAATTATTCTATTAAATATAAAAAGGTTCAGAGTTTGCTGTCTTTTGAGAATCCTTTGTGTTGGTTGCAAACCTGGGCTTGGTGTATATTATCATCTTGAGAGTTTAGCAAGGATAATACATTGTGTTTGTTGCAAGCCTGGGTTTGGTGTATATTAATAATATTATCATCTTGAGAGTTTAGCAAGAATAATACAATTTTTTTTCCTTTTTTTTCTTCACATTTGGGGTGTGTCTAGGTAAACTTTCAATAAAAAAAACAAACGACAGAATGTTTAAAAATATAGTTATTGAATTGTTTTTATTTTTTTCAATTGTTGTTGAATCTCAGATTATGTCAGTGTCAGTGGTCACAAGTTGATTGCATAACACACAGTGATGGATGGACAGGGGCCATGGGCCCCATTGTCAACCATGAAGATGATGAGGTGATGATGTTTTTGTTTGATCCAATCTTACCTGTGTCTCCCTGCCATTTCTGTTTGTTGATGTGTCAATGAAATCTAGACATGGCGTTCATTCAATGCAAGGGCCTATGTTTCTGTCATGCCAAGGCTCGGTTACCATTGTTGTATGAATGATGAATCAATCAAGAACACAAACAAAGAAGTCACATAATGGTTAAATAACATTGAAACAACAAATATGTATTAGTATCACACGTGTGTTAGTATCAAACAAATTGTCTGAAAACAAAATAATGTTGAATCTCAAACCAGTGCATCCCCCCCCCCCCCCCCCCCCCCACCACCACCAAAAAAAAAAAAAAAAAACCAGTTCCGTTAGCGTCCCCAAGATCCCGACCAGAGTCGAACCAGTGCGTGTTCCGGCCATTCCGGCGGAATATTTCGCCCAAAAAATATATATATATAATATAAAATCATTAGGGGACATCCACTTTGTCCCTCAACTGACTCCCTCATTTGACTGAGACCCTGACAGGAATGTCCACTTGTTCTTTTCAGTCCTTAATGTTAAATTATTTCAATTTTTTTTTAAATCCCAAGTTGGCTAGTAGTAGTAGCTTCATTGGGACAGCACAAGGAAGAATTACGTTATAATTATGTCTGCATTCATTTTCGGTTGATTCAGTTCTGTCTAGTTTTACTTTCCTTTTAAGCAAACTTCTATTTTATTTATTTATTTTTTTAAAATGTTTTTATTTATAATCAATTTTGTCATAAACTATTGTGGCAAAATATCTGCTTGACCGTTACCTGTTACTGTTCGTGCGGCAGTAGATAGTAAGGTTAGTGCTGCCCAGGGCCACTCCCCGACCAAGAATAAAACTTAATCAGTTTCCGAAAACTCCGCTCCTCTGTACAAAGAAAAGTAAGTGATGCTCCCTCTACACCCCCTTTCAAAGTTACTGTCATGGGGCACATTTGGAGTATTATTGCTCCTGTCTTTTTGGCTTGTCTGTGATATGAAATTTCAGTTTCATAGGTTTATGAAATTTCAGTTTCATAGGTTCACATTTGCCCCAAATCTGGGTCCATTCAACTTGCCGCAAACGTGGTCCTGCTCAAACGAGCCCCAAATGTTGACCTACACAAACTAGCCCCAAATGTTGAGCTACCCAAACTAGCCCCAAATGTTGATCTACACAAACTAGCCCCAAATGTTGATCTACCCAAACTAGCCTCAAACGTTGATCTACCCAAATTAGCCCCAAATGTTGATCTACCCAAACTAGCCCCAAATGTTGATCTACCCATACTAGCCCCAAATGTGGATCTACACAAACTTTCCCCAAATGTGGATCTACACAAACTTGCCCCAAATGTGGATCTACACAAACTTTCCCCAAATGTGGATCTACACAAACTTGCCCCAAATGTGGATCTACACAAACTTTCCCCAAATGTGGATCTACACAAACTTTCCCCAAATGTGGATCTACACAAACTTTCCCCAAATGTGGATCTACACAAACTTTCCCCAAATGTGGATCTACACAAACTTTCCCCAAATGTGGATCTACACAAACTTTCCCCAAATGTGGATCTACACAAACTTGCCCCAAATGTGGATCTACACAAACTTGCCCCAAATGTGGATCTACACAAACTTTCCCCAAATGTGGATCTACACAAACTTTCCCCAAATGTGGATCTACACAAACTTGCCCCAAATGTGGATCTACACAAACTTGCCCCAAATGTGGATCTACACAAACTTGCCCCAAATGTGGATCTACACAAACTTGCCCCCAATGTGGGTACATTCACGCTTCCCCCACTTCATTACGGTTAAACTCAAATGTGCCCCCAATGTGCGTCTACTCACACTTGCCCCCAATGTGGGCCTACTCACACTTGCCCCCAATGTGGGCCTACTCACACTTGCCCCCAATGGGGGTAGGTACATAACGTTTCCCGAAAACCTTGCACAAGCTCGTCGCCAGGCGGAGGTTGAATGCCTCTGCTTCCTTCCTGGCATTGCTGGGCGTGTCACGCCTCAGACCTTGCTGGGCGGACAAGAAGTCATAGGCGCTTTTGTATTTGGTCACCGATGTTGTCGCCTCTTTGAGGGTCAGCAATACGGGTTCATTGGTTGAAGGGAGGGGTTGTGTAACAGGCTTAGTAAACCCCGTATGAAATTGTGTATGTGACGTAGTTGTCTCCACCCCAACGGTGTCAAGTGATCCCCTGCGGCGCTGCTGTCTCTGATGGTCGTGCCACTCCGAATCTGGTCGCGGCGGTGTATTCGTCATTCTTGTCTTGTCAGAATCGTTGTCTGCCAATACGCTGACTGGGGTCCAAACCTCGGTACCATCTGGTTTCGGTGAGCCGTTATATTCAGCAACTTTGCCGCTCTGTGCAGGGTGAATGACCGTGAGGCTAATGGTTTTTTTCAAAGGCTCACTGTCCAGACTAATCTGAGCCGTGCTATCAGCTGTTGTTCTCTTGTCAGGAAATAGGCCCGTGTTTTGTGTTTCTGCTGCGGGGTTTTCGCCAAGCTGCTGCCGCGAAATGGATGTCACCTGAACAGGTGAAGACGTTGCGCTGGATCCTTGGGCCGTGATGCTGGATTCTTTGTGGGTCATGGCGCTGTATCCTTTGGGGGTGGTGGTGGTGGATCCTTTGGGAGTCGTGGTGGTGGATCCTTTGGGGGTCGTGGTGGTAAATCCTTTGGGAGTCGTGGTGGTGGATCCTTTGCGGGACGTGGTGCTGCTCTTGCCACGGATCTTGTTGAAACGATTTTTGCGCTTTCTCTTCTTCCTGTGTCCATCACACGGAGAACCGCTTGCGTCTTCACTGGGTTTATCCGAACTACTCTTAACATTGACGATGTCGTGTCTATCCCCGTCTTTGTTTAATTTCTTTGCGCGATGGCGCTCTTTCACGCTAGAACTTTGACTCGCGTTCTTCGGCGCCACATCACAGTTTGTATCAACGCCACCACGTGATTTTGTACCCTTTCTTCGTTTTCGATCGCGTCGAGGTGTTTTGTTATCTTCGGTAACTCGTTTATTGGCAAGTGTGACGCTCGATGACAGCTCATCTTTTTGTATCACAGAATATGGCGTGTTTGTTACACGAATTCGGTTCATAGATTCACCCATGTTAAGTGCATCCGGGGTGTTTGGATTAGGATCAATGGCATGGCCAGTAGGAAAACTCTCACCTCCGCTGTTCGACAGCGTTGCTGCTGCCGAAATCGTTTGGTCGGACTCGAACGCTGTTTGTCGTTTCAACCGTTTCGTGGATCTTAAACTTCCCAAAAGCAGCTCCGTTAGCGTCCCCAGGATCCCGACCAGAGTCGAACCCGTGCGTGTTCCGGCCATTCCGGCGGAATATTTCGCCATATTTTTCCTCCTCTCCATATCCCGCTGTTCGGCTTCGGTGAGGAGGATACGCAAAGGCCACCTCTTTGGCCGTGGTTGCGTGTCGTAGTTGCTGAGGTAGTCCATGGCTTTGGTGACGTCAATAAAGGGGTAGATGGTGGTTCTCCCTGAGATTATTTTCGCCGCCGCGAGAGGGTGAGATTTTACGTGACGCTGTGAGATTTGACCCCGGCGTCCTTGCGGAGTCTTGACGCCGCTGAAACGTTCCGGCGTCCCGGCGTCATGGCCCGACGCCCGTGCATCTGTATAAAAGGGATATTCAGTGTAGTTTTCAGGGCACGGCGTTGAGTTGTTTATCAAAAGTGAACCGGGATCGGTCAGAGCCTCTAATAGTATGCCACGTTTATTTGTTCCACGCTGCTGTGCAGGATTAAAATGTGCACACCGGTGACCCGGTGTCGGCTCGCTTTGGTGATGGCCGTTTGGTGATTGGCTCACGTCAACTCCTGCTTGGCCCCTTGACCATCCCGTGCGTTCTTCCGATCCGCTAGTTCCTCTCGTCTCAGATGGCAGTTGATATGAGAGTAGCACTTCCGGAGCAGTGGGGGCCATATTTCCGGTGGAAGGATTCACCCCGGCTCGCTGGCGAACTGTAAAATTCTCCAAATTGCCAGTCGCTCGAATGCCTGAGACAATGAGAGAAAATTGCGTTAAAAAAATAAAATAACACAAACACATTTTTACTGTGTCATCATAACCCTAACACATTTTATTTTACGTCGCTCTGTCAGGGCGACAAAACTAATTACGAAAAGACACACATGTTGCACAGGGTATGAGCAGGTACGTCATTTGGGTGGGGCATTTGTCCCCCTCCCTGAATTTGCAGGTTTTATTTAAATTTCTATGTACTGTGGCGCCTTTAGTAATAATCAACTTAGCAAGCCGACCAAGTTTTGGTTTTGCGCCCCCCACCCCCTTTTTGAAAAAAACTGAAATGATGCCCCCTGGGTATGTGTAACGTAAAAATTATAGCTCATCACCACTAGTCAGTGGTTTGATGTAACAAAAAAAAAATATTTAAATTAAACACCAGAATTGTCACCAGAACCCTGGGAGTTGGATCTAAGTTCAATTCTTACTCCCCAAAATATGAAATAGTATCTCAGAATAAATGTTGTACACATCGGAAAGCTCTTTCACTGACGTTTGGACAGCCTACCATTAAGAGTTAGCTGCGCGCCGGGGTTAAAGAAGATAGTCCCATATTCCCATAGTAATCTAAGGAAGCAGTTATCGACATGGAACTGAACCCTATGCCATTGATCCCTCCACCGTTGAGATGATATAGCTGAAGAAAAACGACAACGTTAAGGAGGAAATCAATATTAAAACACTACTCGGGCAAAAGTCGCTACCTGGGCACAAGGAACTACCGGGGCATAAGACGCTAGCTGGGCTTAAGACGCTACCTGGGCACAAAGAACTACCTGGGCATAGGCGGTACCTGGGCTTAAGACGCTACCAGGGCATAAGACGCTACCTGGGCGCAAGGCACTACCTGGGCATAAGGCGCTACCTGGGTATAAGACGCTACCTGGGCACAAAGTACTACCTGGGGACAAGGTACTACCTGGGCATAAGGCACTACCTGGGCACAAGGTACTACCTGGGCACAAGGAACTACCTAGGCATAATCCACTACCCGGGCATAAGGACAAGATATATTTTTCGGGAAAGGCAGTACATTTACTTTACTAGTAAAATACTGGTATGAACGTATGGTCGACTATTTGACTTAAAGTTAAAAGGAGAGAATTCGGTTAGAAGCACGTGCAAATGTCCCGAACTGAAAGAAGCCTTTTATCCCCCCCCCCCCCAAAAACCCTTTTTTTTATTTCTTTCCCCCCCATAAAATACTGGTATGAACGTATGGTCGACTATTTGACTTAAAGTTAAAAGGAGAGAAGTCGGGTAGAAGCACGTGCAAATGTCCCCAACTGAAAGAAGCCTTTTATCCCCCCCCCCCCAAAAAACCCTTTTTTTTATTTCTTTCCCCCACTCTTTACCGGGATCATGTAAAACTCACTTGTCTACACCTGGCATCCCAACTCACGATATGTATTTTTTTTCAGAATGGGTAGAGACTGCGGTAAGCAGGAGAGTCAGGGAAGGAGGAAACCTTGTCTCGGCCAAAACAGGTCAACATTGTGGTAAGCATGACTCCGTGAAGGAGCAAACCAGGTCCATAGTTTATGATAGCCTGAATAGTAAATGGAACCAAAAATCACCGCACGAAACGTTTCAGGAAGGTAATAATATATGACAATCGCGCGCATTTACAAAAACACATATGCATTCATGAGGATCACCAAAAAAATAAATTAAAAAAATAAAATAGCAAAGTCGCAAAGTAAATCAAGGTTTTAAAAAAAAAATAATAATAATTTTGAATTCTTTTTTACCAGAACAGTCGGAGGAGCACGCTAATGAATTCTAAGAACGTTGGGGAACAAATGATTTTTTTTTGTTTATCTTTCGGTCAAAAGCCGAATTGGCGACATTGATGCTTCGTCTGAAAAGTGTTATCACTAAAATAGTACAACAGTGCAGTGCGCCTTGCTTTCAATGATTCCTTTACTACGCGAGATGTGTCGGGCAGATCAGAGGCAGATTCTTTGAAATCACAATACAAAAAACTTCCACACACAAAATGAAAACATCTGTCACCCCCGCCGAGAATCAAATCACAATCCTTTTGGGCAATCGCTTAATCTCTGCACAATCGCTTACTACCAATTATTGTTATTCAATCTGCAATAATCGTGTTTATTGGCTTTGTGCATAAGAATGTAACTAGTTATTAACATATCATAGAATTAAAAAATGTGTGATTAAGATGTGCACATTAAACAGATAACACAATATTTAATCATAATCGAGAATCGATCCTAATGAGCCGTCTCTTAATTCCATATACTGATTATTTAGTTACAATAAACAGTTAAATGTACTTAAACATACAATTACGGTTAAAAATAGTTTTTCAATTACATTTGTTCTGTGTCTTTTTTTTCTGTCCCTTTTTTTATCCTATCAAAACTTGTGATTTTTTTTCCCTAACAAAACTTGTGATTTTTTTTTCCCTAACAAAACTTGTGATTTTTTTTCCCCTATCAAAACTTGTGATTTTTTTTCCCTATCAAAACTTGTGATTTTTTTTCCCTAACAAAACTTGTGATTTTTTTCCCTATCAAAACTTGTGATTTTTTTTCTCCTCTGACTTGTTTCGCCTCACCGCCTCGGCCACTGTACTTTGTCGTGTAACAAATTCACGTTGGGCCTGACATAAAGGATGGCTGCGGAGAACGGTGTAGATGCCACTGATGCGACTTGTGCAATTCAGTGTGCCACAAGACATGTCACCTGCCATCTAGTTAGATCACAGGGTCTGCATTCTGTCTTGAGAGAAATAAGTTCGACGGGGAAGTGGGTAGGAGGCTAGGGGTTATTTTTTTTTCTTCAAAAATATGTTTATATTTAAATAAAATTGGCGTACCTGAAGTGGGGGGGGGGGGGGGCGGGTTCAAAGGGCGGGGGGGTTCTAAGGGCGCGAACGCCCCAGACGGATCTTCAGGGGTTTAATATATAACAGTATAGAAATGAAGTGTGTGTGTGTGTATGCTAGGAGTTGCAGGGGTTTTATATATAACATTATACAAAAGAAGTGTGTGTGTGTGTGTATGTTAGGAGTTGCACTTTTGGGGAGCTTGCCTACGATGGTATTAAGATCAGCTACGCCACTTCAACAAAATACTTCAAAACATTTTAATGGCATCTTTTTAAAATTTGATTTCAACACTATTCATCATTGTTGGGGTCATGTCGACATTACCATCATTATCCGAAAATAGATTTGATAACATCCTATGGTCCCTTTCATATAGTGTTATCGTTTAACTTTCATCGTTCTTACCCCTCTGTGCGCATGCAGTCGGTATGGCTAATATATTTCAGACACTTTTAGGTCGCGGTCGTATAGATGTAAGTAAGACACTGCCGTACGGATACCCGGGTACGGTGACAAATATGGAAACGTATATTTTACCAGCTCTTTAGCCATTTAAACTTTATTTTGTTTAAAGGTTTTCTTAATTTGAAACACATGCATTGCGTTTATTTTAATTGTTCTCAACCATACACATTACATTATATGTGTAGTGCGCACAGGAAATCTTTAATATTATTTTCAAACGATACGTTCGTCCCCATCAGTGTCTGAGAGATAGTCAAACTCTCCCCAAGTGTCTGAAAGACAGTGAATCTGTCCAAAGTGTCTAAGAGACAGAGAACCAGTCCCCAAGTATCTGAAAGACATTGAATCTGTCCCAAGTGTCTGAGAGACAGTGAACCTGGCGCCCCCCCCCCCCAATGATTAAAAAGATTTAGGACCTCTGTTCTACATTCTAACCCCCCCCCCCCCCCCATTGATTTTAAGTTTTAATTCGGCTTTGCGTGTTTATTGTTTGTAACTATTCGTTGAAGCACTTGTCTGGAAGATCCTCAATCTTTCGCAATGAATCCGCCACTGTGTAGTGATAAGGCATTTTAAAAACGCTCAGACTTTACAGCTTGGCTTCTGTGCGCCGTCTCGAACATTCGTTGTGTTGTGGAACAGTTTATCTTACAATCTTATCCAGGCCGGAAAAATCACAGGTGCTCAGCGTCTGAATAGCTTACCTTACCACTATGTCAGGACAATAGGCTCAGGGGTGAGTGTATGTGTGTGTGTGTGTGTGGGGGGGGGGTACTCAGCACCTAACAGATTCCCTTACAGTCATGACAGAATAATAGGCGTGTACGTGAGTGAGGTGGCGCTCCCTCGTTACCATCACAGGTGATGGGCGTCTTATAGCTTACCTTAATCATGACAGGACAGTAAGGCTCAGGGGGGAGATTAAACCATCAAGGATGGGTTCATTTGATGGTAGATTAAACCATCAAGGATGGGTTCATTTGATGGTAGATTAAACCATCAAGGATGGGTCCATTTGATGGTAGATTAAACCATCAAGGATGGGTCCATTTGATGGTAGATTAAACCATCAAGGATGGGTTCATTTGATGGTAGATTAAACCATCAAGGATGGGTTTTTTTGATGGTAGATTAAACCATCAAGGATGGGTTCATTTGATGGTAGATTAAACCATCAAGGATGGGTTCATTTTATGGTAGATTAAACCATCAAGGATGGGTTCATTTGATGGTAGATTAAACCATCGAGGATGGGTTGATTTGATGGTAGATTAAACCATCAAGGATGGGTTCATTTGATGGTAGATTAAACCATCGAGGATGGGTTGATTTGATGGTAGATTAAACCATCAAGGATGGGTTCATTTGATGGTAGATTAAACCATCAAGGATGGGTTCATTTGATGGTAGATTAAACCATCAAGGATGGGTTCATTTGATGGTAGATTAAACCATCGAGGATGGGTTGATTTGATGGTAGATTAAACCATCAAGGATGGGTTCATTTGATGGTAGATTAAACCATC
>CAXITT010001605.1:9454-23987 GCA_964033795.1 Lymnaea stagnalis
CACCATTTCTATCAGGGACTTCAACCCATAGCTACATTGTAGTCTACAGCACCATTTCTATCAGGGACTTCAACCCATAGCTACATTGTAGTCTACAGCACCATTTCTGTCAGGGACTTCAACCCATAGTTACATTGTAGTCTACAGCACCATTTCTATCAGGGACTTCAACCCATAGCTACATTGTAGTCTACTGCACCATCTCTATCAGAGACTTCAACCCATAGCTACATTATAGTCTACTACACCATCTCTATCATGGACTTCAACCCATAGCTACATTGTAGTCTACTGCACCATCTCTATCAGGGACTTCAACCCATAGCTACATTATAGTCTACAGCACCATTTCTATCAGAGACTTCAACCCATAGCTACATTATAGTATTGTGCACCATCTCTATCAGGGACTTCAACCCATAGCTACATTGTAGTCTTCTGCACCATCTCTATCAGGGACTTCAACCCATAGCTTCATTGTAGTATACAGCACCATTTCTATCAGGGACTTCAACCCATAGCTACATTGTAGTCTTCAGCACCATCTCTATCAGGGACTTCAACCCATAGCTACATTGTAGTCTACTGCACCATCTCTATCAGGGACTTCAACCCATAGCTACATTATAGTCTACTGCACAATCTCTATCAGGGACTTCAACCCATAGCTACATTGTAGTCTACTGCACCATCTCTATCAGGGACTTCAACCCATAGCTACATTGTAGTCTACTGCACAATCTCTATCAGGGACTTCAACCCATAGCTACATTTTAGTCTACTGCACCATCTCTATCAGGGACTTCAACCCATAGCTACATTATAGTCTACTGCAACATCTCTATCAGGGACTTCAACCCATAGCTACATTATAGTCTACTGCACAATCTCTATCAGGGACTTCAACCCATAGCTACATTATAGTCTACTGCAACATCTCTATCAGGGACTTCAACCCATAGCTACATTATAGTCTACTGCACAATCTCTATCAGGGACTTCAACCCATAGCTACATTGTAGTCTACAGCACCATTTCTATCAGGGACTTCAACCCATAGCTACATTATAGTCTACTACACCATCTCTATCAGGGACTTCAACCCATAGCTACATTGTAGTCTACTGCACCATCTCTATCAGAGACTTCAACCCATAGTTACATTATAGTCTACTACACCATCTCTATCAGGGACTTCAACCCATAGCTACATTATAGTCTACTGCACCATCTCTATCAGGGACTTCAACCCATAGCTACATTGTAGTCTACAGCACCATTTCTATCAGGGACTTCAACCCATAGCTACATTGTAGTCTACAGCACCATCTCTATCAGGGACTTCAACCCATAAATACATTGTAGTCTACTGCACCATTTCTATCAGGGACTTCAACCCATAGCTACATTGTAGTCTACAGCACCATTTCTATCAGGGACTTCAACCCATAGCTACATTGTAGTCTACAGCACCATTTCTGTCAGGGACTTCAACCCATAGCTACATTGTAGTCTACAGCACCATTTCTATCAGGGACTTCAACCCATAGCTACATTGTAGTCTACAGCACCATTTCTATCAGGGACTTCAACCCATAGCTACATTGTAGTCTACTGCACCATCTCTATCAGGGACTTCAACCCATAGCTACATTATAGTCTACAGCACCATTTCTATCAGAGACTTCAACCCATAGCTACATTATAGTATACTGCACCATCTCTATCAGGGACTTCAACCCATAGCTACATTATAGTCTACTGCACCATCTCTATCAGGGACTTCAACCCATAGCCACATTATAGTCTACTGCACCATCTCTATCAGGGACTTCAACCCATAGCTACATTATAGTCTACTGCACCATCTCTATCAGGGACTTCAACCCATAGCTACATTATAGTCTACTGCACCATCTCTATCAGGGACTTCAACCCATAGCTACATTATAGTCTACTGCACCATCTCTATCAGGGACTTCAACCCATAGCTACATTATAGTCTACTGCACCATCTCTATCAGGGACTTCAACCCATAGCTACATTATAGTCTACTGCACCATCTCTATCAGGGACTTCAACCCATAGCTACATTATAGTCTACTGCACCATCTCTATCAGGGACTTCAACCCATAGCTACATTATAGTCTACTGCACCATCTCTATCAGGGACTTCAACCCATAGCTACATTATAGTCTACTGCACCATCACTATCAGGGACTTCAACCCATAGCTACATTATAGTCTACTGCACCATCTCTATCAGGGACTTCAACCCATAGCTACATTGTAGTCTACTGCACCATCTCTATCAGGGACTTCAACCCATAGCTACATTATAGTCTACTACACCATCTCTATCAGGGACTTCAACCCATAGCTACATTATAGTCTACTGCACCATCTCTATCAGGGACTTCAACACATAGCTTCATTGTATCCTACTACACCATCTCTATCAGGGACTTCAACCCATAGCTACATTATAGTCTACTGCACCATCTCTATCAGGGACTTCAACCCATAGCTACATTATAGTCTACTGCACAATATCTATCAGGGACTTCAACCCATACCTACATTATAGTCTACTGCACCATCTCTATCAGGGACTTCAACCCATAGCTTCATTGTTGTCTACAGCACCATCTCTATCAGGGACTTCAACCCATAGCTACATTGTTGTCTACTGCACCATCTCTATCAGGGACTTCAACACATAGCTTCATTGTAGTCTACTGCACCATCTCTATCAGGGACTTCAACACATAGCTTCATTGTAGTCTACTGCACCATCTCTATCAGGGACTTCAACACATAGCTACATTGTAGTCTACAGCACCATCTCTATCAGGGACTTCAACCCATAGCTTCATTGTAGTCTACTGCACCATCTCTATCAGGGACTTCAACACATAGCTTCATTGTATCCTACTACACCATCTCTATGAGGGACATCAACCAATAGCTAGATTGTAGCCTGTTACACCATCTCTTTTAGGGACATGAACCCATAGCTACATTGTAGCATACTGCACCATCTCTATCAAGGCCTTCATCCCTTAGCTACATTGTAATCTACTACATCATCTCTCTCAGGGATATCAACCCATAGCTACACTGTAGTCTACTACACCATCTCTCGGAATGCCATGAACAGTTTTGCTAAATGTTTCCCAGGTGGGGGCAAACGGTTTCTTCCCCATTCCGTTACACCTCTTGTAACAATCCTTTCTAGGCATCACCATGCTTTATCGCCATGAATTTAGTGGCGTCGCTAACGTCGGTAGTGTCCGGGATGGGCCACCACACCCCACACACTTTTTTTTCAACGAAATACGTTTTTAGTTGGCAGGAAATGGCAACCTTTAAAAATGTTTTGAAAAATTTCGCAACCTCTGCCCCTACACGTACTGTGCTGGTTGATGAATCACTTAAACAACAAAGTCAACAAGGCTGTTCTGAGATTTCAAAAGCAGTATTTTAATTGCTGGAATAAAGGTATTTATTCATCGGCGAACTCCAGAGCAGAGCCGTTAAATTATTTTAGTCGTCGACATAAAAGTAGTGCGTGCACCAGCGGACTGACAAGTGTGTTTGTGCTCACCTCGTTACTGTCACATGTGGTGATTAATGGCGGACGTTACAGCGGATTCCTCCGCAGCTCGGAATGCTCTGGTAGTTAGCGCGGACCCCAATGATGACAGCAGCAACAGCCTCAGCGCAAGTAACATCATCAAGATTGAATAAGACCAAACTTACAAAACGTCATGTATGTATGTTTGTCCCAGCCCTCTCACACACGCACGAACACACACACACACACACACACAAACACACACACACACAAAATAAAATAATAAAATTATCAGGATGTGTTTTTTTGTGTGACTTGAACAAGGGCTTTCCCTGATAGATTGTAACTTTAGTTTTAACTAATTTTTAACACATATTTTCAAAAATTGTTTTAAATTTGTATGTTTGCAAGTTCCTCTAATCACTCTACTGCAAAACATAAAAAAATAAAAATTTACCGTCATTCCTTTAGTGGTAGTTTCTGGTCTGATCGTTTCCACTTTCCCCAAGAAACTAGATGACATGAAACGCCCCCCCCCCCTAAGATTATTGCATGATATATATCACCTTCCTCAAAAAAAGGGGGGGGGGGCGCAATTGCCTGTTCCTCCGCCCCCCCCCCTTCAATTTTAGATAAGATTATTGCATGATATACATCACCTTCCCCAAAAAAAAGGGGGGGGGGGCGCACTTGCCTGTTCCTCCGCCCCCCCCCCTTCAATTTTAGCTGTACTCGCAAGATTTACTTCCTCTTCTCCACGCAGACTGTTGTTGGCATGCGAGTATAGTGCCGTCACTTGAACAATCAGCGCATCTCCTTGACGGCGTTCCTGATGTACGTACGATCTCTAACTCTGTGGACCACTTCGAGTGTTATATTTATGATGCTGCGGTGGCGCGGCACCCAAAACTTTTAGTTTTTTTTTTCTTTTTAATTATAAAATTGAGTGACTTATTCAGCAATGAATATAATTTAGACGTAGCGATCCGTGAAGGAGGGCACGGCGAAGTTTAAAAAAAAGAGCTTTTTTTTGGCGTCATGCGTAACACTTAGATGCTACGACTATTTGGGTGATCGGTATCACTTAGATGCTACGACTGGTGGATCATGGGTAACACTTAAGGGCTAAGATTATTTGGTTCATGGATATCACTCAGATGCTACGACTATTTGCGTCATGTGCAACACTTAGATGCTAAGAATATTTGGATCATGGATATCCCTTAGATGCTAAGATTATTTGGATCATGTGTAACTCTTAGATGCTAAGATTATTTGGGTCATGTGTAACTCTTAGATGCTAAGATTATTTGGGTCATGTGTAACTCTTAGATGCTAAGATTATTTGGGTCATGTGTAACTCTTAGATGCTAAGATTATTTGGGTCATGTGTAACTCTTAGATGCTAAGATTATTTGGGTCATGTGTAACTCTTAGATGCTAAGATTATTTGGGTCATGTGTAACTCTTAGATGCTAAGATTATTTGGGTCATGTGTAACTCTTAGATGCTAGGATTATTTGGGTCATGAGTGTAACTCTTAGATGCTAAGACTATTTGGGTCAGGTGTATACCTCACTACCATTTCTTTTGATCGTTGTTTAAACAGTATATTTTAAAATATAGATAGAATTTCGGACTTCCTTTTTCTTGTCATAGTAAGATAAACAAATTACAATATTGCTGTTTTTCTTTTGTCTGGAAAATTTACTTCAATTGTTATTTAATTTAATAATAAATATAGTGTTTAGAATCATTCTCATATATTGTTTCTCTACTGTAAAATCATATTAGTGATTATTACATGTTCGATGTAGTTCATTTGAGACGGATAAAGGTTGTTAATTAATGAAGTTTTTTTTTTTGTTCTTACTTACAACTGAAGAGATATTAAATGAAATTACAAAATGAAATCAATTCCAACCTTTATCGCCAGTTATGACTCTTTTTTTCAATTCCGAAAATTATCACGCAATCCTGTTAAAATCTAGACACATAGTAGACATCCTGTTAAAATCTAGATACATAGTAGACATCCTGTTAAAATCTAGATACATAGTAGACATCCTGTTAAAATCTAGATAAATAGTAGACATCCTGTTAAAATCTAGATACATAGTAGACATCCTGTTAAAATCTAGATACATTGTCTTCATAGTCATCATAGTCGTCATAGTCGTCATAGTATACATAAAGTGACCAGACTAGGATAATTCGATTTACAAACATGATTAAACTATTTTTTAAAAAAACAACTCACAGAATACATGCCTCCAAAGTAAAAAGAGACCTTGTATTTTATTATAAGTACCATTAACGACCCCTTTTGGCAGGAAATAAATCCCACCCATTCCGGTTTCTGACATCCATGACATGACCAATGTTCGCTTTAAGCTGCGCGGATGCGCGGCCGCGCAGTAATCTCACAGACGCCGCGCAGCAGTTTTGAGTACCGCGCAGCTAATTTCCACTTAAGGGTGTGTTTGTGTCTGTAGGATGTAAAATTTGCGCACAAAAAAATTGATGCTGTATAAACTTGCACACAAATTTATGATTTTGCACAGGAACCAACAAACCTTAGAGGGAACATTGGACCTGACCCTTGTACATCTTGGGGTATTGTTTATTCACAGTACAATTCAAGCAGCCTGTCTCAACGTGGGCCATATCGCCTCCAGGACCAATGCCTAAGTACCTTCATAAGAATTTTTTTTTAAATATATAAAACATTTAAAATGCATGCTATTGCTACTCTCCCTTTCGAGGTTACGGGCGACAATCAACAATTTTGGGGGACGCTGCGTGTTGGTAAGTTGTGAATTGAGGATATATTTTTTTTTTTTAATTTTTATTTTTCAACTTTTCAATTTCCATAAAAGCGGAAAGCTCACCCCACGACCACACCTCCTTCCCCCTTCCCCCCTTTCCAGGACGTTGGGTAGACGGTTCATGCCGCACGCAAACGACACTCCGCATGCTGTATTGTTCTAATCTCTGATGGTCTCCTTGGCATCCTGAAGTGCGGCTAAAGGCACGCGCGCAATGTGACTTAAGGAGATGATCTGTAGCCAGCGTCAATAGCCGCACGTGCAACCAGGGAGTACTTCCACCCAGGACATAAGAAAGAGAAAAAGCCCCGTGGCTGGGGAAGATCGGCTCTCCAAGACGACTGCTCTGCTACGGTGAGAGGAGGTTCGGTAAGTAATGGTCTGACACCGACGAATACCGACGACACGGCGAGTAAATAAACCTTACACGGCACAGAGATGCGGAGGGGGGAGATGATTAATCGGATGATTCATGGAATACAAGACAAGACGACATGGCGTGATTGTCACTACCTAAGCATTAAACTGAAGTTTAGAGTATCGTTTGGTAAACATGTATAACAATGTAATGTGTCACCCACCCAAACATGCAAGCTTGAGCCCTAACACTACATGGCTAAAATACAGTGTTAATAAAACATCTCACAGGGATAATACAGGCGCCATTTTATATTTTCATTTTAACGTCACTCTTAATTGAGGCTCTCTTCCATCCCAGCTCACATATCCCCCCCTCCTTTTCCTAATTGCACTGAATTTACAAAATTTAACATCAATATATACAGGTATATAACTCTAAACTCTTAAGATTTAAAGTAGTAACAAATATGAGTTTATGATATTAATTTTTTTTTTAAAAACATTGTCCCTATTCTCGCATCACATTTCACTTCGTAT
The DNA here is from genome assembly GCA_964033795.1 of Lymnaea stagnalis. Lineage (NCBI taxonomy): Eukaryota > Metazoa > Mollusca > Gastropoda > Lymnaeidae > Lymnaea > Lymnaea stagnalis. The sequence continues at coordinate 16,760 of CAXITT010001605.1, forward strand.
AATCCGTAGAAAGCACGGACGAAATAATCTGTTTTTTTTTTTTTAAAACAATTTTAAAAATATAAAAGAAAGAAAGGATTTTCAAAGGTATACAGGAAACACCATCAAATAATATGCATTGCGTTTTTGAAGTGACTAAATTTTGTTGTTCTTCATATGCGGTTTGCTGGATGGATATTTTTTTTTAAAACATCATAAACGTGATATTTATTTAGGCATTTTTATATAGCGCTTATCATAAAGCTCTAAGCGCTTTACAATTATTAAAACATGTAAACTAAGTAAATACAAATGAAATACTAGGATAGTAACTACTATTCTATAGAAACAATGAAAATGGCTATAAAACGAGAGACACTTTGACACTTCAGGATCAACCCGAAACAGAAAATGAGGTAGGGCAAGGAGGGTGCATCACAGGTCATAGGCGGACCTAAACAGGTGAGTTTTAAGGGACTTTTTGAAAATGGACGAGGTTTCACTATGACGTATATGGAAGGGGAGCTGGTTCCAGAACGTGGGCCCATGGAAGCAGAAGGAGCGTTCACCGATGGTCTTAGTTTTTGTTCTTGGGATTGAGAGGGTTCTACTGTCAATGGAAGAGCGTAGTTGTCTTGTGGGGATGTAAGGAAGCAACAGTTCAGAGAGATAGACAGGAAAGTGAGGGTCAGTGAACGAGTTGAAGCAAATGATATCCGTCATTTCCCACATTCCCCACTCTGCCCCCCTCCTCCCGGCACCCACCACACATTTCAACCCTCGGCAACACATCTTGTTTATACATAAACTGAACGATTGCAACGTAACATTACATTTCATGGAACGAAAAGTCTAATAATCTCTTATTAGAAACTATTTTGTTAAAAAATAACTTGACAAAACGAGAAAAAAAAAAGAGGGAAAAAATAGGCAAAAATAAAATATTAAATAAAAGACAAAAAACAGTGCCAGAAAGTAGAGGCTTAAAGTAAAGGAGACTGAATGGAAACAAGGCTAATGGACACCTGGGTCAAGAGATGAAATAACGTAGCGTTGCGAGGCCTTGGTTGTAAGCGAGAATTCCAGATCGACTTGAAGAACTGTTCCTCAACCTGTGGCCCGCAAACAGAGCAGTTGTGGCCTCGTAGTTACGTCTCTGAAGAATATGCGTAAATAACGGTCGGTGAATTCTCGGAAAAAAATGTTGAGGACCGCTGTTGCAGAACCATATGCAGATGTAGGGCGTAACATTTGGACTGCGCGTCGGCATTTCCGTATGTATTACTGCCGGAGAAGGGAGCAAGTGTCACAATGGGGCTAGCCACGACACTACACCTACAACAAATCGGAACTCTTTCCTCAATCACACTGCAACCACTCGAATCTCTTTCATCAATGACACTGCTACCACTTAGATCTCTTTTATCAATGACACTGCTATCACTCAGATCTCTTTCATCAATGACACTGCTACTACTCGAATCTCTTTCATCAATGACACTGCTACTACTCGAATCTCTTTCATAAATGACACTGCTACTACTCGAATCTCTTTCATCAATGACACTGCTGCCACTCGAATCTCTTTCGTCGATGACACTGCTACCACTCAGATCTCTTTCATCAATGACACTTGTTACGCACAGCCTTCTCTTGTGAGAAATTAATATCTTGTTTTAAGTTATGGCTTGATCAAACAGTGCCTAACAAAGGACGATACCATAGAGAAATACAATAACAAAATTACGACACCCAAAACAGTTGCCAATTACAATTAATAAGATTTAATTTAGTATTAATACAATAACAAAATAAAATAAATATAATTACAAATCATCAACTTACAGAGTATGGTAGAACTGGTACCAGTACACAATTAGTACAATGTGCCAATAAATGCAAAATGTGAATAAAACAATATAAGCACACAAAGAATAATACACGTCTCGTAAAATTAAAAATATCTATCAATCTATCTGAATCTCCGCCCCCTCCCCCCCTTCTGTGCCTGTCAATCCTTTATAAATGTGGATCAACCTACGCGTAAGCCCTGCCTTCCAGAAGCTACTCAGCATTTGTTTACATTTCTAGAACAAATCGAAATCATTCGACAAGATACCGGGAGACAGTCTAACCACGTTTAATTGGTAAACAGGACAGATCAAAATACCTAACCCCGCCCATCTATGAAGCGAGCGTCTGCTTAATAATCTAATTTAAGGTCAAGCACAGTTCACGCCCGGGGAAATAGTGTACTACATAACACACTGCTACCACTCAGATCTCTTTCATCAATGACACTGCTACCACTCAGATCTCTTTCATCAATGACACTGCTACCACTCAGATCTCTTTCATCAATGACACTGCTACCACTCAGATCTCTTTCATCAATGACACTGCTACCACTCAGATCTCTTTCATCAATGACACTGCTACCACTCGAATCTATTCATCAATGACACTGCTACCACTCGAATCTATTCATCAATGACACTGCTACCACTCAGATCTCTTTCACCGATGACACTGCTACCACTCGAATCTATTCACCGATGACACTGCTACCACTCGAATCTATTCATCAATGACACTGCTACCACTAGAATCTATTCATCGATGACAGTGTCTAAAATTATTTTTTACAAATATTTTATAACAAGAAAACATAACTCGCCAAACAATAGCTGCAGCATTGCGTGAATTTCCCATCTAGTAAGTTACTTGACAAAACATGCCTTCAAGCATCGCAATAAATATTATTTTTAACACTGCGCATTGAACAGAGCGTAACATCAAATAAATATCCCGACAGTTATTATTTGTGATATACTTTATTCATTAGCTTATTATTTTTATTAAACAATTCTTTTTGGAATCTAATGTTTGACCAGAGGTCTGTGAGCCTGATCCATTAGACCAGTGGTTCTCAACCTTCCTAATGCCGCAACCCCTTTAATACAATTCCCATTGTTGTGGCGACCCCCAACCACAAAATTATTTTCGTTGCTACGTCATAACTGTAGAGTATTTGCGTTTTCTGATGGTCTTAGGCGACCCCTGGGGAAAGAGGTCGCGACCCACAGTTTGAGAACCGCTACATTAGACAAAGTGGTTACGCGGTCAGGAGTTACTCTCCTACGGAGCCAAATTGTTGATTATGAGTCGGGGTGAATGTGACCGTTACAAGTCACGCGGGGTATATTTTGTTTTAGACACAAGTCAAAGTAACTTTCATAAGTAACTTTAAAATAGTAACTCTCATAAGTAAATCTCATTTGTAAATTTCATTGGTCACTTTCATGAGTAAAATTTATTAGTTACCTTCATGCGTAACTTTCATCAATAAATTTCAAACATAATTTTGATACATTTAATTCTCAATGGAGAGTTGTAGAGTACACGTTTTATATTAACCAGGTGCGAGTGAGCCATAGGCAAGAAACTACATGTAATATGCTTTTTTGACAGGGGAAAGACGGAGACCATGGCCTTTAGCCACACACATTTCGATGACGTCTTACGATAAAATCTCTCAAAACATTGGTGTCATATAATTCTTCCATATTTCTACGCTGCACCTCCCCCCCCACACACACACACTTTATGCACTTCCCTTTGCACCGTCATCCAATATGTGAGGTACGACTTTTTGTCGCTCTGAGAGACACGCAGGCACACTTGCGGATGCATTGTTTTCATTCTCGGATGTCTCTGGGCTCTGAGAAATCGGCAACAAGGAGTGTTTAGACTTTTCCCGCATAATCCCTTCATCTCGCTCTTGGCTTCTTTCAGAATTGAGCAAATAATTTAGGAATTGGTTTGTTTGTGGTTTTTGTTGTTTCTTTTTTTTTTTTCATTTAGTCTATCTTATTATAATGAGTTATAGATTATTGTGCTCTAGTTAAACATTTCAAACATGAAAAAAGCACACACAAAATAAGACTACAGTGTGGCTTCCCCCCGATTGTAGGATTAGGGGGTGGAGCGGAGAGGTGGGTCTATCCAGGGCGGCACTCTTTCTATAAATTGATGGGTCAAATTCTCGGAAAACAGGCGAGTTTTTTCTTAGGAGAGGGGTGGGCAGGGATTATTTCAGAAATTTTCACCCGAGGGGGCACGTCAAATTTTTCGGGGGGGGGCGGGGGGGCAGTGCCAGAGGCTTTATTGTTGGACATATTTTTGCTCCGGGGGGCACTTGGCTTTCCCCGGGGGGCAGTGCCCCCCCTTGAGATATAGCTGAAAGAAACCCTGGTTTGGGGGGGGGGGCGGTTGGCCAAAATATTGGCCCCGCTCGGATTGCGCGACTCCGGGTCAACTCTCCAAAATAGCGGGATAAATTTTAAAACTTCCCGTAGGCTTTGAATACATCGGAAGGGTCTTTGGGACCTCCGGCAACATACTGGGGATGGTCGTGGGTATAGGTCAAAAGTCAAGGCTCGGCCTAACACTAAGCAAATACCTTTTAGACAGAGGGTCGAGTTTCAAAGTATATTTACACCGAAGAGAGTGATGTGGTTTTAACACGTCGGAAGTGGCCGAAGTGTGGCCCCCGGGGGGGCAGGGTACTTTTGTTTCATAAGACTACATAACAGATGGGACGGGGAAAGGGTAGGCTCAAGGCTGTAGTTAAGAACTAGAGCTCAAGAGACTCGTAATATCCGGGGACTTAAACATTCTTCGTCCATTCGTGAACATGATCAGTTATTTCTCATGGCCGACTCTGCCTTTATCTGCATAGCTCTCAACCTTGAGCCAGTAGACGCAGGGGCGTCATTTAAGTAGGGCAAAGGGGGCCATTTGCAACCCTCCCCCCCCCCCACTCTGAATTTTCAGATTCTATTAAAAAATTGCTATGCCCTGTAGCGCCTCCATTAATAAATAACTCAACAACTGGCCAAGTTTTGGTTTTGTCCCACCCTACCTTTAAAAAAAAAAAAAAAAAAAAAAAATGAATTACGTTCCTGAATAGATGTCTCATGAAGCGTGCCTTTATCATGACGTCACAATCTCCTGCTAGTGCTCTGGGGAAATTCAGTAAAGAGCCTGTTCTAATATATATTTCTTAGTTTTTGGTTTGCATAGTTATTTCTTTGCTTTTTTTTTAGATTCTTTTTTTTATTATTTTATTTTTAAATGTGTTTTTTTCTCCCTCGCTCTTGTAATATCGTTTTCTTGAATCTTTATCATAGAGTGTGTCCTCTCACACCTAGTTCAAGCATCTCTCAATTAAAATAGTTCTTGAAAGGTTTGCAGACTTAAATATTTCAAGATCCAAACAATAAACACAATAAATATCAATATTAAATACAAAAAATATAAATATTAAAAATGAACGCCGAGGGGAAAAAATGACATCTACAGAATAAAACCCATAATAAATATTTATTGTTATATCTTGCCTGTTTTTTTTGTTTTTTTTTCTTTTTTTTTGTTTTTTGTGTGAGTTAATCAAGGGTTCTTAGCCTTTTCCAGCAACGCGCCCATATTGATGTTCTTACGTCTCCAGCAACTCCATATCGATTACAAAACATTTCAGGCTCCTCCGCGATAAAAATTGGTAATAATAAATATGTTTCCCTACCCCACAAGCACTGTGCACGTACCCCTGGAGTGTGGGCACTCTTGGTTTAAAACCCCCTCAAGGGTCAAAGTATAGACTGGGTAGACTGGGGATGGGGGAGAATAAGACAAGGAATACTGAAACGTTCATCAGTTTTCACGTTTTTCGGGCGGTCGTCCCGCTGTTAACTAGGTACGTCAGGCCATTCGTCATGGTCAGCTTGACGTGACGTGTCAAACCCTGTGACGGCCAGTATTCCCCCCCATCCCCCCCATTAGATTGATTAAGTCTGCGAGCGGCGTGGTTAGACACTGACCCGCAGACTAGGAGGTCAAAGCAGAGCAAACTGACCCGACACACAAAGGGAGAGAAATGTTTGCTAGGAGGGAAGCGGAGAGTGGGGGATAATTTAGGTACTTCCTGTTCCGTCTGGGTCGTTAGTGTACGAGGTCAACTGTGACACTCATTGGTGATAGTCATGGCATACAAAAGAGTGAGTGCCAGAAGTTTCTGAAAACCTGACTCTTGTCTGTCAGTAGCTAAGTTCCATCTTTGTTAAGAATGGGCAAGCAGCCTGAGGAATTTGGTTCAAATAAACATATGTCATGGCAGCGTAGAAATGTTCAGTGCCATGCCCATCAACATAGCCCTGATTTTCATCGGCTTTAAGATATTAATTTTACAGATTTGAGAGGACATTGTCATGTTCTTCAATGAATTGGTTTTTACGTTTTCTCGGAATTCGTCATCGTTGGAGCATAAGCGCCTATGAGTGTGGCTCTTTTATATTCGAATAGAGCGAGCCGAAGTGTCATCAACCGGTCATTAATGCCCTGCTGTAACTTTGAGAGTCGCCGAACAATGCTTGTGTTGATGTCAAGGCCAACACCAGCTTTTCTCCATTCGTTAAAGCAGCGGCTAGTTTCAGAAGAAAGCATATCCGCATTTCTTCTCTGTACATTTAATCTTTCACTACTACACCCTGAACAGGGACTACTTCATGTAAGCCAATGTTGATTCCGTTCAGAGCAGAGCTCAGCTGACATGAAACTTTCTGCATGCCGGCTCAAAGCAGCACAGTGGCCTGTTGATCACCTTTCTTGATCTGACCAAGGCAATTGACTCGGTAGAGATTTGCCTGTTGGAAGATAATGGAGAAGTTTGGCTGCCCAAGTAGATTTATTGCAATAATATTTGAACTCCATGATCGTATGATGACGAGGATGCTGGAGCTGGGCGATGATTTTGTGTTTTTCCTGTAACAAATGGCGTAAAATAAGGCTGCGTTCTAGCCCCGTCACTATTTAGCATTGTATTCTCAGCAATGCATTCTGAAGCTTTTCTTAAAAATAAAAATGGCATTCCTGTTAGATACAGGACAAACGGAGGTCTATTTAATATTAGGAGACTGCAAGCATTTACGACAGTCAATCTACACCTCTGATTCGCTCATAAGTGCGCCATAAATGCTAGATTGGAACTGAAAATGCAGCTAAGGACCGCGTCATCTAAGGGACATAATTTACAAGCAATGGAAAATGTCACATGCTTGTGCAGCATTCGGTTGAGAAACTATAGACGAGAAGTTCAACAGCCGAAATTCCAAAGCTAATGTTGCATTCGGATGGCTCAAGAGGTTGTTTTGGTGTTTTTGTTTTTTTTGTTTTGGGGGGGGGGGGGTTTGGG
>CAXITT010001605.1:24981-29981 GCA_964033795.1 Lymnaea stagnalis
AGCTGGCGAGACAGACTCACCGTTGGAGCACACAAGCTGGCGAGACAGACTCACCGTTGGGGCACACAAGCTGGCGAGACAGACTCACCGTTGGAGCACACAAGCTGGCGAGACAGACTCACCGTTGGAGCACACAAGCTGGCGAGACAGACTCACCGTTGGAGCAAAATCTTCATAGAGTAAACGCGCCGCTCACGCCCGAAGAAATTTCACAGCAAGGAAAAGCAGAGTTCACTGCAATCCGATTAGGACACAAAATACGTGCCTCTTGCGAGCGGGAAAGCTTTCAATGCACAAATAAGACTGGCACGCCACTTGGTAATGTTCAAAACTCTTTTTGGGGTCGAGATCACTCTCTTAGGACCCCGGCCATGGAACATGGCCCAGTAGTCCCTAAGGACTCCGGCCATGCAACACGGTCTCGAGTAGGGGGGTTGGGCAGTTTGCTTCCACTCTTTTTGGGGGCGGCTTTGCGTTACCAACCCCCTAGCCCAATGAGTCATTCGGTCTGGACGTTGGTTTGGAACGGCTTTGCTTCCTCTCCGGGGATGGTGTTGCGTTACCTCACCCCACCGTCCAGGGAGCCGTACTTTCCTTGGTGTGATACGGCTTTACTTCCTCTCCGGGAGTAGTCTCGAGCCTAACTTTCTCCCACCGTTCCTGGGAGTTGTACGCCCCTTTTGTCTACGCTCGTGGGTCCTTTGGATCATGCACGCCCTGACTTTTTAGCATAGTGTATTAAAAATGTATTTCATCTGGGGGGCCATGATGATGAAATCGATGTGGAACCATTTCGACTGATAATCTGCATTGTTAAACCGCTGATAATCTAATCTTAAGACGATGACAATCTGATCTAAAAAACAAAATGAATCTGCTTGACATGCATCCAGTGAAGCGGGTCTATCATCAAAGCTCGTCATAGTTGAGTCAAGCGAAATTGACGCCACGACATTTCAAAAAAAAATTTTTTTCTTTTAAAATGAGTGCCGCTTATTTGGACGTTGATCTAAATTAGAAGTGAATGAATGCGTCAAAGTTTACAGGGTGATAATTGGCGGCATACCGGTGAGGAACTGGGCGAGCTGACGGCACTAAAGGAACCGACAAGTGCCAAGGCAGAAAGAAACAAACGATCGTTAACGAGGTGTGGAAGGGCGACCGTGGTGAGAGACGTGCGTCTTAGCTAAGCGGTCAAAGATGCATGGAGATTGAGGATGTTTTTACTAGAAGCCCATGGTTACGAGACGGAAGCTACTCTATTCTGACATCGCTCTCGCTGATGTCGACAAACTGTTGGTTGTGTGTTGTTCTCCTTAAAATATAGAAATAGTTCTGATAACATTTGGATTTTAAACCTTTCTTTTTTTTTTTTTTTTTTTTTTTTAGAAAACAATTATTATTAATGCCGGATTACTAAATATCCGAGGCGCCGCCAAGTCTCAGGGGTTCCATGACCTACGCGACAGCCCTGCAACTACTCCACTCCGAAACTACTTTCATCGATAGTTAAGGACTCACTTGGAACAGTGAATTTCTCCTTTGCAGTAATCGTGAATTATGTTATAAAAAAATTACAGTCTTGTGGAACTTCAAAAGACCAGCCTTACTCTAGGCATAAGAAAGTGTGGGGGTGGAGAAGGCGAGAGTGTGGGGGAAGTAAACGTTGAATGATTAAATATAAAAAAATGCCCTAACTTCCTCTCATTTTAAACAGTGGTGCCATGATTTAATTCATCTCACATATGTTTAGAGTGACGCTACCGCTAAGAGCAAAGTTAAAATAATTATTCATGTACTCTAAATTTATTTGGAAATTTTAGGCCTATTATAAAAAAAAAAGTCCTAAACCCCTGTGACCTTTGACACCGGAGGCCTCAGCTGCGATAAAATTGTGATATTTTGAGGGCGGCATTTCAGATGAAATAAAAGATGTCAGCGCGTGAACCCCTTCGGGGTCATAACCCCATGACGCAGTCGGTACTCGCGTGCTTTGATAAATATCGGAACAGACTGTTTAGTGTGGACCCGGGCGGGTAAAAAAACAAAAAAGACGATGGAAAGATATGCCACGGGAAAGCACACCATTATCTACCACAAACACAGGAAGGAAAAAAAAAATAATAATAAGACCCCGAAAAGATTCACGCCATCAAACCTCACTATGGCCGCGAGATGAGACGAGCCGTTTGCCGCGGCTCACCGGGACTGAGTATATCGGTTGCCATCTTTCCCCCCATATCGTGTCACTTCTGAACAGACGTCAGCTGCTGTTAGGCGGCAGGTCTTAACGCACCGTGAAACAATGAAACATACACTCAGAAACTTGGGGGTGGGAGAAAGAAAAAAAAAAGGGGGGGGTGGGAATGGATCGTTCTTGTCAGAAATTGTAAACCAAATACTGTACTGTGTCTCGACTCCGATGCCAAAAAAAAAAAATTCAAGAGTTTTGGACTTAAAATAAATTGTACGACTTGATCCGTGAATTCATCCGTAAGCGGATAAGCCAATGATCTTCAGGTTCATTTGCATTTTTAATGAACGTCTGTTGTCGCCTTGGGTGTGAGTGGTGTTTGTTGAAATGGAGATGGGGTAGCGGACAAAGTTTTCATATCAAGAGGGGTTGCGGTGAAACCAAGAGGCTGAGAACCCCTGTGTTAAAAACCATGAACATATGAAAGGGTGACGATGCCATTGTCGACGGGGTGAAGATACCATTGTCGACGGGGTGACGATACCATTGGCGAAGGGATGACGATACCATTGTCGACGGAATGACGATATGACTGTCGACGGGGTGACGATACCATTGTCGACGGGATGACGATACCATTGTCGACGGGATGACGATACCATTGTCGACGGGGTGACGATACCATTGTCGACGGGGTGACGATACCATTGTCGACGGGGTGACGATACCATTGTCGACGGGATGACGATACCATTGTCGACGGGATGGCGATACCATTGTCGACGGGGTGACGATACCATTATCGACCGGGTGACGCTACCATTGTAGACGGGATGACGATACCATTGTCGACGGGGTGACGATACCATTGTCGATGGGATGACGATACCATTGTCGACGAGGTGACGATACCATTGTCGATTCCACGTCCCTGGGTAACAGTTTTTCTTTCCCCTCTACTTTTACTGTTGGGGAATGTAAACAAAAAGAAATATATAAGTGGGTACGCTGGAAAGACAATGTGCGGGGTAGAGAGAGAGAGACACAGAGAGAGAGAGAGAGGGGTAGAGAGACAGAGAGCGCAAGGTAAAGGACATGCGTGTAATTTTGGCTCATTGATTGATGAGATAAGTGTGCCACAAGATGGACAGGAGAACAGACAGCGCCAGGCACATAATCTGCTAGGTATGGAAAAGAAAGTGGAATGTGTGGGCTGGGGAAGCTGTGGTGACGTGATGTGTTTTGTTGTGAGGCTCTTTGCTCGCGTGGTAACGGGAGACATGTTTGGACATGTGTACGAGGTGGGGTTGTCGCTCACGAGGTGGGGGTGTCGCTCACGAGGTGGGGGTGTCGCTCAAACTGAAGATAAGAATTTGCTGTCGGTATTGTTTGGCAAAAACGATTTACAGTGCTTGTGCTAACCGTATTTGAAGGCTTAGTACTACTTTTATTGATGCCATTGGCTATATGCATGTTGTGAGTACTGTTGTTAGCGTGTGTGGGTATCCTATTTTATGGATCTAGTACTCTTGTAACCGGAAGTGGGTAAATACTGTAGGGGTCCCAGTACTCTTGTAACTGGAAGTAGGTAAGTATCTTGTAACCTGGAAATGGGTATGTATACTTTAGTTATTGCAGCATTCCTGTAACCGGAAGTGGGTAAGTATACAGTAGGGATCCCACTATTCTTGCAACCGGAAGTTGGTAAGTATACAGTAGGGATCCCACTATTCTTGTAACCGGAAGTTGGTAAGTATGCTGTAGGGATCCCACTATTCTTGTAACCGGAAGTTGGTAAGTATGCTGTAGGGATCCCACTATTTTTGTAACCGGAAATGGGTAAGTATGCTGTAGGGATCCCAGTATTCTTGCAACCGGAAGTTGGTAAGTATACAGTAGGGATCCCACTATTCCTGTAACCGGAAGTTGGTAAGTATGCTGTAGGGATCCCACTATTCTTGTAACCGGAAATGGGTAAGTATGCTGTAGGGATCCCAGTACTCTTGTAACCGAAAGTGGGTAAGCTTCTGTAAGGATCCCACTATTCCTCTAGCCGGAAGCGGGTAAATATACTGTAAGGATCCAAGTATTCTAATTACCAGGAAGTGGGTTAGTTTACTGCGGGGATCCCACTTCTCTAACGCCGTCATCTGCTGAAAACACTATCTTCTCATATACAGTGAAATTAAAGAGAATTATTCTGCTACCAACACCCTGAAATTCATTAAGTGAACGTCTTGACGGCTTCAAGCAAACACAATCTGAATGAACCTTCCGGCGAACAGATGTTTTGTCGTCGGTTTGTCGGATGACGTGATCTCAACCACTGAATGAGACCCGCTGATCTGTTGCGCAAGAATGGTAACGCGATAAAGAGTGAGCGGCGAGGAAATGGAACAATGGAGCCGTCCTAAGCAAGAAAGAAGGACGCAATGGGAGAGAACAATGGAACAACTGAAATGTATGTTCAAAACTGCGATTAAAACTTGTTTAAACACTACCAGGAACAGACAACTCGTGACTCCACATACGTTTAATCACCGGGGAAGTCATTAAAGCCCTTTAATTCTCTTTTAATTTAATTTCAGCTGATTCAGGGTCCGTGTTTTTATCACGTAGGCAGTGAAAGAAAGCGTTTTTTTTTTTTTTTTTTTTTTGTTTTTTTTTTTTTTTTTTTTTTTTGATTTTTTTTTTTTTTTGTAAGGAGATGAACAGTTAATTACCAGATTGCACTGGACAATTGGATTGATTTTTATTTCTTTCAGTTGTTTTTCTGTGTTCAGTCGCTGACTTTGGACTGATTCAT
>CAXITT010001605.1:32481-52481 GCA_964033795.1 Lymnaea stagnalis
CTGGGGTACTCCGTACACCAAATCAGCACTGCCTGGGAGACAGACATCGACAGAGACCGCCTGCGTTCTATCAGAGAGGTAGGACCTAAACCAAGCCAAAGCTGAACCAAAAATTCCAAAGTAATTTTCAAGGGTTTTGAAAAGGATTTCATGGTCAACAGTGTCAAAGGCCGCACTGTACTAAGGGGGTCGTTGTTATTTTTGTTGTATTGTGTTATCCAAGTACAGTGGAACCTCTCTTAACGAGCATAATTCGTTCCAGAATCGTACTCGTTAAGCGAAACATTCGTTAAACGAAACAATTTTTCCCATACAAATCAATATAAAATACGATAATGCGTTCCATGCTGAAAAAATACTCATTTTTCAAAAAAATTTATAACATTTATTCAAATAAAATTACTTATGAATTGTTAAGGAGTGAAAAAAATTGGAATACAATTTAGATTTGGAAAAAAAAACGTAAAAAAAAAATATATGAATTTATTACAAATAATTAATCTTTTTTAACTAGAAAACTGTCTAAAGACATTTGTTTTTGCATACGCTTCAAAATTTGACGAAAATGTGTCACAGCATTATCATTGAATACATTTGTAGCACGAATAGCCACCTCCTTATTAGGGTGATGCTTCTCAATGTACGATGCAACAGTTTCCCTTTGAAGCATCCATGTCCTTAATTTTGTTTTTGTTCTTGAGAATAGTGCAGATCGTTGCTGTTGACCGATTGTATGTGCGCGCTAGATTAGCCACGTTCACACCTTGTTCTCGCTTTTCAATGATTTCACGTTTCATTTCAACAGTTATTTTTTCTCTCTTATGATTGTCTCCTTGTGGTTTTTTTTCCGAAGACATTTTAGCACAGGTTATTACAGATTAAACAATTACGAATACTGTCTGAATACAAAATTTGTAAAAACTGGTGATCACACAAGAAAACAATACGCTAACAGACCGATTGCTAAATACAGACTAATATGCATCGGCGCGGATGTCCCGGCTCACAAATGAATGTCGGGAAAAAGGGAACTTCCCCTTTCTGCGTAACTCGTTATGCGAAATATCGCTCGTTAAGGGAGCAACTTCTTCACATTTTTTTTTTGCTTGTTATGCGAATTACTCGTTATGAGAGGTGCTCGTTATGAGAGGTTCCACTGTATATCTAATTCATTCAGCGACCAAATATTGTGTTCTTGAAGTAAATCTGATTAATTTAGCGGCCAATTACTGTATCACCGAAGTATGTCTGATACATTCAGCGGCCAATTATTATGTTATCGAAGTCTATCTAATTCATAAAGTGGCCGATAATTGTGTTATCGAAGTATGTCTGATTCAGTCAGCAGCCAATTATTGTGTTATCGAAGTATATACATTTCATTCAGCGGCCAATTATTGTGTTATCGAAGTATCCATTTCATTCAGCGACCAATTATTGTGTCACCGAGTATATCTAATTCATTCAGCAACCAAACTTGCGAGAATTGTACCTCGTAAGAAATTTTGTTTATCGAAATTTAATTATTATCATTATATAATTATTATTTTTTGCTCATGCCACTGAAAATCTCACTATGTGCCATGCTGGGTCACGTGCCATATGTTACCCGACCCATGTTGTAGAAAATTTGTCGTTGCTGCTGCCTCGTGAGATGTCAAAATTTTAAAAAAAATTATATATACATTTTTATTTCTCTTTTTTTTTTTTTTTTTTTTTTTTTTTTTTTTTTAATATTGGTCTATGTTATGTTTAAAATAAGGGCTAAAAATTGAGAAAAAAAAATGTAGTCCAGACAATGGCTATTTGTTGAAGTCTTCCATTTTTCCTGCCCTAAAAGCTTGTATCCAAAAAACTAAGTAGCTCACCCCCCCCCCAACCCACCCACCCCAACTTTTTTTTTTCTTTCTCTTTTTTTTACCTATGAAGTCTTCCATTTTTCCTGCCCTAAAAGCTTGTATCCAAAAAACTAAGTAGCGCACCCCCCCCCCAACCCCCCCACCCCAACTTTTTTTTTTTCTCTCGCTTTGTTTTACCTCTTCCCCCAGTGGTGTTTGTATATCCGCTGCCTGGTTACGTTTCTTTGTCTCGTCTTCTCGTCTGTATTGGAAAATGCTCACCGCCTGTCAAACATAAGCTTCTCGGGTGATACTTGAAATGGCCGGCATCGGATTCGCTTTGTCTACACTCGTGAGCCCCTCGCCCGCCCCGCTACGGTTGGGAAAATACACAATGGCGATGGTTGGGGCGCGGATTGAATGACCAGGCAAAGTGATGCGCTAAATGACGCTTGAAGTCAAGGTCAAATCGTCTCAACCTAAAAGGACTTTTTTTTTTTTTAAATGGTATCAAAGATAAAAATATTACAAAATTTAAACAAGGTAATTTCCTTTAAGTTGAATAATTTGTTTCACAAGCAATCCGCCATTAGTTGATTTCGATCCAAGATCATTTGTAGTCGTGCGGACTGATTGTTGTTACATCCGGAGTTTAGAGTAGGTCAGAGCACATGCCTGATACAATATGTGTTTATATTGGGGGGTGGGGAGGGGTTTCAATATGAGTATGATTTTCAATAACATTTTTAAAATATATGTTTAAATTTTTCGAATTTTTTTTAAAAAATGATTCATTTTTTTAATTTGACCTAATATAAATTTAAAGTTGGTCAATTCATTACTTATTTAATTATTATCAGGGCATTACCTCTCTTGCAGGACCCACAAGTGCCCCCCCCCCCAACTTCATTTTTTCTCACGCACTCCAGAGACACTAAGTTATTCCGATACGGAGCAATAAAGTGCCTATTGTGGAGAGTTCGGACCACGATGGGACACGACGGCGCCGGGGGCGTATCGGACCGCGACGGCTCCGGGGATTGTGGAGAGTTCGGATCACGACGGCGCCGGGGATTGTGGAGAGTTCGGATCACGACGGCGCCGGGGATTGTGGAGAGTTCGGATCACGACGGCGCCGGGGGGCGTCTGACCAGGGTTACCGGCCGTCTGACCAGGTACAGCCGGTGCCATCTGACCAGGGATCACGATCGACGGATCAAGCGCCGGGGGCGGTACCGGCCATCTGACCAGGGCATTTCCCTGGGACGACTGGTTGGTTGGTAACCTGGCGCCGACTGAGAAAAGGGGGCGGCGCAAGTACAGACCCAGGGACTTATAAATAGGGACCTCTGGACGGAACGTGAGAGATGCGGCCGGACCGAGAAGCAGATAGCATGGAGAACTCGGACGGTGTAAAAAGAGGGAGTCAGAGTTGTTAGATGAGAGAAAGTATAAGCGAAGTGTCAGCCTAATAAAGAACAAGATTATAATCATCAGATGTTATCTCCTGAGTTGTTTCCTTAGTGAATGCCAGATATAGATGAAGGTTAGCAGAGAGTAAGCAAGGTTTCCTTACACTATTGAAAATCTTTGTTATTAGGAATCCTTTGATGTCTTTACGAGTTGGTGACTTAAGGTAAACTAGACAGATTCTATCTGAGCCACCCGGAGAGCTTTGGCCTTACGCTATCACAATGCTGGACGCTAATTAGACGGTGAGTACGACCGTTCCGATGTACGCTGTACGCATCGGTTATCCCCGCCACCATCGCTGATAGGGGTGCGTTATACGATTGTAAGATATAGGGCGTCCTGGGGCGCGGGTTCCTGCGGGGAGGGCAGTGAAAGACATAACGATGTGGACAGATAAATCTGAAAGGGTTTGTGATAGCTAAGCGGGGGTGTGATGTATGGTGAGGGAGCGGAGTGGGAGGGGGGAGCCGCAGTGTGGTGGGATCGGATTGATAGGGCACGGGGGTTATGGTGGCTGTTATGGTCGTTAAGATGGTGTCATTGGCATGATGATGATGGTTGTTAAGGGTGTTATGATGGTGTCATTGGCATGTTGAAGATGGTTGTTAAGGGAGTTATGATGGCGTCATTGGCATGTTGATGATGGTTGTTAAGGGAGTTATGATGGTAACATTGGCATGTTGATGATGGTTGTTAAGGGAGTTATGATGGTGTCATAGGCATGTTGATGATGTTTGTTAAGGGAGTTATGATGGTAACATTGGCATGTTGAAGATGGTTGTTAAGGGAGTTATGATGGCGTCATTGGCATGTTGATGATGGTTGTTAAGGGAGTTATGATGGTAACATTGGCATGTTGATGATGGTTGTTAAGGGAGTTATGATGGCGTCATAGGCATGTTGATGATGGTTGTTTTAGAATTCGAGGATAATGTTTTTGGGAGTGGTTGACGGCTGTCAAGTCAATGTTGAGGGGAGGGCACTATGATGTGTGATGTTGAAAAGTGTGAGGTAGAAGTTGAGATAAATGGAGGCCGCTAGGTAGATATTTGCGAGTATCAATTTAAAGATGGCATTTTAGGATGTGTGCAAAAAATAATGACTCTTTTTGGAAGATCTAATCCTGAAAAGGGGGGGGGGGCGTAAAGGAAGGGGTATGTGGGGCTGGGTGAAGAAAATGAGGTGGCCGAGGTATTGTAGGGCTGAAACTTTATGCTGTTAAGGTTTTGGTGACAGTGACTCTAAGGTTGGGAGTGTCAAAAGAGATGATTAAATGGAACTAGCGTGAAAGGGGGATGCTTAGATTTAGGAGTACCTTAGGGTGGTGCCTATTATGTTGTATAAGCCGCGGGACTGAAATCCGAGGAAAGCTACGAGACAAAAGAAATCGAATTGGAATGTTGGATTGTTGTCTGAGCTGTGATGATTGGTGATTGATTAAACTTATATAGCGTTTGTGTCCATGCTATTCTAACATGCTCAAAGCGCTCTGATGTAAAAAAAATAAATAAAAGTAAATAAAAGTAAATAAATGAATTAAATTTTTTTTAAATGTGCCTAAAAATCTTCGGCAAACTGTTCCATAATTTAGTCGCTGTGGCTTCAGAAAAGCGCACTCCAAAGGACTCCTTTTATGTCCATCCACACTGGGAACTTTGAGCAGGGACTATGATGAAGAGTGGAGCCCCTTTTTGGATATATGTTTGGATATACCTTATCTAAGATATTGAGGTCCAGAGCCTTCCAAACCGCTTTATGCAAGAGACAGAATAAACTTAAGGCTGAATAGGAATTATACAACTTTAAACTACCGTCGGAAACTAGCGATTGACCAAAACTAATTTAAAAGCCAAATGGGATAGACGCGCGTCAAGGTTAATGTCTATAACCTTTTTTTTTTTTTTTTTTGGTTTTTTTGGATCTCATTTCTGCCTTTGATGTGATCAACCGCGCGTCAAGGTTAATGTCTATAACCTTTTTTTTTTTTTTTGGTTCTTTTGGATCTCAGTTCTGCCTTTGATGTGATCAACCACGAGCTTATTCTGTCAAGACTTCTAAATGTGGCAGGCATTACTGGAACTGAACTTCGCTGGTTTTCTTCTTATCTGACTGACAGAACTCATCGTATTGCAGTGAAGCAGGCATCTTCCATGGACACTTCCGTTACCTGTGGTGTCCAAAAGGGCTCAGTTTTAGGACCTATTCTGTTCTCCATGTACACTAGCCAGCTCGGCAAAATTATTGAAAGTCATGGTATTTCCCGCAAAATATTTGCAGATGACACATAACTATACAAGTGTTTCCACCCTGATTCCTTGGAGTGTGCTACTGCTGTTCAGGCTGTCGAGGACTGCTGTCTTGCTGTGAAAGATTGGATGTCATCAAACAGACTAAAATTAAATAATGATAAGACTAAAGCAATTATTTGTGGTTCAGACGCCAATTTTCGGAAAGTTACCATTGAATCAATAAAAGTTGGTGAATCAGAGATTTTGTTGTCCTCGACTGTCAGAGACCTTGGCTTTTATATTGACAGTAAACTTAGTATGATTCCTCATATCAGTTCTGTTTTAAAGGCATGCTTCTGTGATCTGCGTGCCCTGGGTCAGCTGCGTCCTCAACTCAATAAGAGAACAGCCAATGTAGCAGTAACTCTAATCCAGTCAAGATTAGATTACTGTAATAGTTGTTTGTGGGGTTTACCTCAGAACGAAATTCAGAGACTCAAAAAGATACAAAATACTGCAGCACGCATTGTATCGCGGATAAACAATCTGACCACATCACCCCAGTTCTACGAGATCTCCATTGGGTTCCTGTGAGTGAGCGCATTAACTACAAAATTCTAGAGATGGCTCAGCACCGGAATATCTCAAGGAACTGAT
This sequence comes from Lymnaea stagnalis, assembly GCA_964033795.1. Lineage (NCBI taxonomy): Eukaryota > Metazoa > Mollusca > Gastropoda > Lymnaeidae > Lymnaea > Lymnaea stagnalis. The sequence continues at coordinate 38,678 of CAXITT010001605.1, forward strand.
TTATAAACATGTATCCTTGAAGGGCCTGCGGTCTTCATCACTGTTCCAGCTGAGTGTTCCTAGTGTGGATAAACACAGACAAAAAGTCGTTATGGAACCGTTTGCCTCAATCTTTGAGGGTAATTTTAAATGATAAAAAATCATTTAAGAAACAATTAAAAACTTTTTTTTTAATAGATTTCTGAGGACCAGAGCGCAGTGAGTATGCTCAAATGGCATGGATACCGGCGATATATAAATATCAAATCAATCATTCAATATAACTGGGGAGACTTTAGAGGAAAGCGTACTATTTGACACAAATATTAAATACCCCTAGGGTACCAATACAACACATAATTTAAACACCACCATATCAAGAATGCTACGAAGATAGTAATCAACAAGTCAGGGGCACACCTGATGGATGGACGGTCCGGCCAGTGATGAAGTAGCGGAGATGGGCTATCTGCAGAGCCAACATTTGTGATGGATGGTCAGTGTGCCGACCGGGCGATCAGTGTCCGTTAAAGTGCTCCGAGAAAAATTACGGTCAGCTAATGGTCACGCAATATTTGGTTTAGTCTCAATGACTTCACTTCTGGACGTGTACGAGCAAAGTCACAAACTAAAATGGATCCGATGCCTATAATGTAAAACTAATAAATATGATACATACATATAGATTATAGATGATTAATATAAGTACATACATACATCTATATATATATTTATTGTTACTCTTTGCCATTGTATGCTTGTAATTAGTTTTTGTAGTGTTGCGTTTGTTTTAAATGTGGTAAATTATAGATTTGTTTTTTGTTGACTTTGTACCGCGCTTCGAGCCTTTGGGGATGAAGCGTGTTTTTGAAATGATGTGTTTTTTTTTGACTTTGTACCGCGCTTCGAGTGTTTGGGGATGAAGCGTGTTTTTGAAATGAACTTTTATATATATATATATATATATATATATATATATATATATATATATAAATATATGTATATATTCCCTGGCATCAAATCCGTCACAATGTGACGATGGACGATGGTGTGGACTTTGTCATGACGAAATCACAAGACCTTGTTGGATATTTTGCTTTGGGAGGATAAGCTGGTTCCCGAGACAGAAAATGGCATCCCTCAAAGCATCTGGATAAGCCAAGGGAAACTCATTATGCGGATGATACAGCTTGACACCAGTTGCGTCGCAGGGGTTGCGGGTACTTTCAATACGACAACGTTATCCGCCCAAACAGTTGTGCACAACTTTGAGTGTGGCAATATTTCTGAAAAAAATTATCTCTATCGTGAGAGCACGAATTGGTTGATCTGTTGTGCTATTATCGTACATAATTGCATCTGGAACGTTATCGATTTCTTGATATCATCTAATGCTATGTTGGTAATTGATGAAAATTACCCATTTGGCTCTCTCTCTCTCTCTCTCTCTCTCTCTCTCTCTGTCTCAGTTAATCTAGTTTGATTTTTACCATTGTTGAAACGTGTGTAACATTGGTGTACATGGCTCCATCTGATTTGGCTCACTTAAGCCCTGTTTGGACACGGTGGTACCTGGAAGGCCTGATTGAAAAGCTGCAGAACAAAGTTTATGAACAATGGAATCAACGCGTCTCCTTAAATAAATAAATAACAAAATATATTCGTGGCCGTAGGGGCAAAGAGACAATCTTTCTGTCTATTTCTCCCGCCCTCCCCTTCTCTCTCTCTCTCTTTCGTTCACACTATTCCTGTGTCTTTCTCTCCCACTACTATTCTCTATCACGTCATCTCTTTTTTCGATGTCTCTGTTCTATTTCTGTTTGTTCACTCTCTTTCTCTCTGTTTTTCTATATCTCTATTTAATATCTCTATCTCTCTGTTTTTTGATCTCTCTCTCTATTTCTCACTCTCTATATTTCTGTATGTTTATCAGTCTCTCTTTTTTCTAACTCTCTGTTTCTTTATCTGTTTTTCGGACACGCTGCTTTTTCTTTATCTCTCTCTATTAGGGACCGACCGAATTTCGGCTTCGGCTTTGGTTTCGGCGCCGAAAGTGGCCATTATATCACTTTCGGCCAAGTTTCGGTTTCGGCCGAAACTGAAAAGTTAAATTTCGGCTTAATTTCGGTTTCGGCCGAAAGAGAAAAGTTAACGTATGGTTTTTCTTCGGTTTCGGCCAAAATTGACTTAGTCTTTCGGCCATCAGGCCGAAAGTGACCCAGGTTTTCGGTCATTTTAATACTCAGCGAAAGCGATATTTAACAACAAACTAAGGGACATTTAAGAACAAACTAAACGATCTTTAAAACAAACTAAGCGATCTTTAAGAACAATCTAAGCGATCTTTAATAACAAACTAAACGCTCTAATAGAACAAGCTAAACGATTTTTAAGAACAAAATAAATGATCTTTAAGAACAAAACAAATGATCTTTAATAGTAAACTAAATGATTTATAAGAATAAACTAAGCGATCTTTAACAGAAAACTAAATGTTCTTTAGGAACAAACTAAAAGATCTTTAAGAACAAACTAATCTATCTTAAGGAACAAAATTAATCATCTTTAAAAACAAACTGAGCGATCTTTACAACAAACTAAGCGATCTTTAACAACAAACTAAGCGATCTTTAACAACAAACTAAGCGATCTTTAAGAACAAACGAAACGAACTTTAACAACAAACAAAGCGATCTTTAAGAACAAACGAAACGATCTTTAACAACAAATTAACAAAAAACTAAACGATCTTTAACAACAAACTAAACGATCTTTAACAACAAACTCACCGATCATTAACAACAAACTAACCGCTCAATAACAACCAACTAAACGATCTTTAAAAAAAAATTAAGCGATCTTTTAGAACCTCATTTTTTAGAGACCCGGTTTAAAAAAATAATATTTTGCATTAATTCCCCCCCCCCCCACAAATTTTTCCCAAATTTTCTCCTACCAAACTAATTTAAGACAAATTTAAAAGCATTTTAAATTACTTTTATTTTAAAATGTTAAAATCCAAAGTATTCATTAGATCAAGGGTCTCAAACTCAAATCATAGGGGGAGNAAAAAAAATTAAACGAACTTTTTAAACCCCATTTTTTAAAAACCCGGTTTAAAAAAAAAAAATTTTTCATTTATTCCCCCCCCCCCCCCACAAATTTTTGCCAAATTTTCTCCTACCGAACTAATTTAAGACAAATTGTAAAGCATTTTAAATTACTTTTATTTTAAAATGGTAAAATCCAAAGTATTCATTAGATCAAGGGTCTCAAACTCAAATCATAGGGGGAGGGAGGGGAGGGGGGCGCAGGAGGTAGTGTCTGAATGAGAGTGGGCCGCATCAAGTAATCCACAAAAAAGCTACTACAACTGTTACAATCTGGTCAACCTTTATAAATAACAATACAATCATTAAGGGTTCTCAAAGAACTACTCACTGTTGCCAGAGACCTGGCATACAAAAATATATAGAAACATTTTTTTAAAAATTTAAAAAATCAGAATTAGACCAGTCGGTGAGATTCGACTGAAACCGTCGCGGAGAGTCACATTATAGATATAAGAAAGGGGGAAACGGGCCTGCGCATTTACACTAAACTTTTCTTTCATGTAGCCGGTCGCGAAATATCGTCTTGCGGGTCACAAATGGCTCGCGGGCCGCGAGTTTGAGATCCCTATATTAGATGTTTATTTATTAATATTCACGATTATCTAATTTTTTATAAAAAGAATGTAAATATTTATACTTTCCCACATCATTTTCGATGTATGCAGAATGTATGCGGGAACGAAGTTCAAAATATCTTAATATTCCATTTTCGGTTTCGGCTTCCGTTTCGGCCAAAATTCATTTTTAACTTTCGGCCTTTTTTCGGTTTCGGCCGAAAGTCATTTTTAAACTTTTGGTATTTTTTCGGTTTCGGCCGAAAGTCATTTTAAACTTTCGGCCTATTTTCGGCTTCGGCCGAAATCAGAAAATCACTTTCGGTCGGTCTCTAATTTCAAGCTTTCACTTACCTCATTCCACTATTTTCTTCATATTAAATTCAAGGGTTAGCTTAAATGTGTACACACACACACATACACAAAATATACATTATGATATTTTAATCCTGTAAATTTTGTACGTTTTTTAAATCGGAAAATGCGATGTTTTACCGTAAATATTTCTGACGTAAAAAAAAATAAAAAATAAAATAAAAATTGACCATCAGTTTTATAGCACATCGATTGCTTGGAAGAGTTGGGTTGTTTTTTTCGTCACCATGAGACCCCAAGTCTATTAAACGAGCTTGTCAGTTCATCAGTCACTTTTGTTTGTTTGCCTCTGTGTATGTATGTGTGTTCAGAAGATTAAAATCAATACCAAGCCAGAAAAATTCCCTCCCTGGCATTTAAGACAATTTTTATTGACACGTCATTTGTTTTGTTTTTGTTTTTTAAACGGAGTGGCGTACAATTTTGTAAACAATTTTTTTTTAAATCGCGTTCGAACAATGTGTCTCTTTGTGCAGTTCATATTTCGCCTTATAAATCTGCTCTATTGTACATTGTTCATGAAATCAATATCTTTTTTTTTTTTGGAACGCCTGTCTCATCCAGGCAAAATAAACCCGTACAGATTTGTTTTAAAATATTACGCTGGTTATTCCTAGATTGAGTTTAGTATCCTCAGGCTGTCGTGGGTATTTTTTTTTTCTATCATTAATTAATTGTTTTTTTTTTAAATACGCCATAGCAAACGTCTTTTAATTTCCTTCCACGCAGTGGCGTCGCCCAGGTCTCGTTCCATCCGGGAGGTGCTAAGCCTTTTGCAGCGGCCCTTGCACGAACGAAACTATTGCAGTTGGCTGAAGATGCCCGCTCTCAATCGGGAAGAAAAAGTGTAACCCACCACAGCCTCCGCACGGCGTCTCCCTATACGTCACTGCTATCGTGGTCTGACAACTTTGTCACTTATGGTTTTCCCATTAATATGTTGTTGCTGAATGTGATGAAGCAATGAGGAGATGCTCCTTTTTTTTCCAAGTGTCCTTCTCTATTGATCTTTCGATATATAAACTTTTGATGTTTTGATTTTTTTTATTTTTTTTTTGGGTTACTTTACACACTTGACTCCTTATTACTGGAGGTAATTTTATATTTTTACAAGTTCTGGAGATTTATGTTTTTGATGTAAAAAAAAAAATAAACAACAAAATAAAACAAAGACCAAAAACAAAACAAAACAGCTGAGAGGATGTAGATCTTGGCATGTATTCGATTTTTTATCGAATAAAAGCTGTCCTAATGTCTAGCTGGCAACACCACTGCATGCTCCGTGTGTGTGTGGGGGGGGGGAGAGTGACAGCATGGGTTAAATATAGTCCAGCGGCTCCATCCACCCAGGACTTCCTTTTGTTTATCACTACAGTGTATTGTCACCATCTCCTTGTTAATCCTCTTTGACGATTATTATCATGATACACCCACTCGCCATTCAATATGTCCTTCCAAAAGTTATACATGTATAGTTATCTTAAAAACATTTTTTTTTAAAAATAATTACAACATCCTTAATACTGGAATTGGCATTTTTAAAATGTATTTTTGTTGCTGTTAAATGTTTTCAAACAGTGGCGTAGAAAAGAGCAGTCGTGTGGAGGGGGCGGAATTAAAAAAAAAAAAAATTATTGCGACTAATTTTATTTCCAGGTAATTACACAGCTGTTTTGTTATCACTGAAGGTGGTGGCGAAAACCTTAGCCCGCCCCGGCCGGCACCAACCTTGTAGCTACGCCCCTGAATGAAGACAAAGACTTTTGGTTGGTATCCCGAGTCATGAAGTCGAGCCATTTCCGACCAGGCTCAAAGTCTAAAATTATTTCTCCATTTCTGAAATACGTTGTATAAGACCATAAATCAGCTTGTAATTACGCTTAATGTAAACGCACTATTCTTCCTATAAGACGCCACGTTACGCTGGCCTCCGATAAGCCTGAATAAGTTAACGTTCATAATTGGAATATGTGTATAAATATGTCAAAGGAAATGGCATTCCTTGCTCTGCTGTAACAATTTATCTCTTCTTTCTCCCCCCCCCCCCAACCCACTATCCCGGGGACAAAAATTGCTTGTGTCAAAAGTGGAAGGCAGCGTCCTGTCCCAACCGCTGATGATAAACTGTTCCAGGGGAGACAAACTCTTGTGTTTCAGTTCATGGGGGGGAGATCATCCCCCGGCAATTGTGACTTTCTGACTGACAGGTTGCCGTGTGGCGTGGGAGTTTGGGAGTGAGAGGGGGGGGGTGGGGGGTTGTCACGCAACGAGATGATTGTAAGCAAACGCTCCACTAAATTAACGTATATCTTTAATGGCGCATGTCTCCGAAAACAATAACGGCAGCCGAGAAGGCTGTGATGCATCTGATAAGTCTGACGTACCCATCACCGGGGAGGCCGCATAAAATTTCGTGAGAGTCGGTGTTCAGGTCAACGTGTCAACCTTTTATTCCCTCAGACAAAACTCCACATCGTCACCTTAAGAGTGCTGCTGGTGCTGGCGTGGGAAATGAGGGAGACGTTTATGTTCCTATGCGACGGACAGCACAGAGCTATATGCATCTAGTCACTAAATCAAACAAGAGGAGTACGGCGGGAGAACATTTTTAGAGCCTTCATTTTGATTGACCCGTGTATTGCTTTGTGGAGGCTTTGTCTTTCCGGGGCAAGCATTGAGTTAAAACATGGTCAAGATTACGACATTAAAGTATCTCTTATATATATTACGCTTCTGGTGTGGCTCGTGGACAGCTTCCATTTCCGGCAGCTTCCTAACATGCTTCCTATTCAGCGTATTTGGTATTGAGATTATTTTACAAATAATTCTCCATGTTTCAAAGAAAGTATGGTTCAATAGTGAGTAGAGTAGTGCATAAAATATAATTCCCGATTACTACGCTAAATAATTTTTTTTTTTTTTTACATAACGCAACTGCGTTTGCTGCGTAATATTTTCTTTTCTTTTCGGAAAATGAAATCATCTCAATTATTTAAATATGGTGTAATAAATATTCGTTTAAAAGAGGTTGGGGCATCAGTATAATAATCTAGTGCATGGGCGCGAAATAAAAAGTGTGCAGTAACGAATCTTGGGGGAAGGGGTGAAGCAAAAATTGGGATTCTTAAAAGTGAGTTACGTGAGGTCATGTTTTGTCAATAAAAAACTTTAGTAGATGGGAAGTTCACCCATTGCTGTCGCCAATGTTTGGTGGGCTATATCCAGTAATTGGGAAGATCACGCATTGCTGTCGGCAATGTTTGGCGGGCTATATTTAGTAGATGGGAAGTTCACGCATTGCTGTCGCCAATGTTTGGCAGGCTATATCTAGTACGTCTTTACATCGTATTTTTTTCTGTTTTGTGATTAAATGTGGGGACAGAGCATTTTAGGAAATTTCCAAAAAAAATTAAAAGTGGATTCCACGACCTTAGCGTAGCTGTAGAAGCTACGAAACTATCTTTATGTTATAATTTATGTTTAGTCTTTACAAATGTTATAAGTTCATTGATGTGTCATGGTGTGATAATGTCAAGAAAGCTTAGATAAAGTCGAAGTATTTTAAAATTCAAGGCCGCATGTCGTAGGCCTTAACTTATCCACGTTTGATCTATCTTTGTCCACATACGGGGACTCTGTTCAATATTTTGAAAAAAAATTCGGTTCATTGATTAGAATACAAATAAATTTCAAACCACCTGAAACCAAAGCATTATAATGTATGCTTTATACTATGATTTATACCATGATTTATACTATGATTTATACTATGATTTATACTATGGTTTATACTATGGTTTATACTATAATTTATTCTAAGATTTATACTTTGATTTATACTATGATTTATAACATGATTTATACTATGATTTATACTATGATTTATACTATGATTTATACCATGATTTATACTATGATTTATACCATGATTTATACTATGATTTATACTATGATTTATACCATGATTTATACTATGATTTATACTATGATTTATACTATGATTTATACTATGATTTATACTATGATTTATACCATGATTTATACTATGATTTATACTATGATTTATACTATGATTTATACTATGATTTATACTATGATTTATACTATGATTTATTCTAAGATTTATACTTTGATTTATACTATGATTTATACTATGATTTATACTATGATTTATACTTTGATTTATACTAAGATTTATACTATGATTTATACTATGATTTATACTATGATTTATACCGTGATTTATACTATGATTTATACCATGATTTATCCTATGATTTATACTATGATTTATACTATGACTTAAACTATGATTTATACCATGATTTATAATATGATTTATATAATGATTTATACTATGATTTATACCCCGATTTAAAGTATGATTTATACCATGATTTGTACCATGATTTATACTATGATTTATACCATGATTTATAATATGATTTATACTATGATTTATACTATGATTTATGCTATGATTTATACTATGATTTATACCATGATTTATACCATGATTTATACTATAATTTATACCATGATTTATACCATGATTGATACCATGATTTATACCATGATTTATACCATGATTTATACTATGATTTATACTTTGATTTACACTATGATTTATACTATGATTTTTACTATGATTTATACCATGATTTATACTATGATTTTTACTATGATTTATACCATGATTTATACTATGATTTTTACTATGATTTATACAATATAAGTTAGATTTTTTCAATTATTATTTTATTCGATATCTAGTGGCGTAGCTAGGGTTATTGCCACTCGGACTGGGACAGGCTTTTTACCACCCTCAACCCCATCCACAAACAAATAAAACTATTTACAGTTGTCCGAAAATGTTGCCCCTCATTATGAGTGGGAAAAAGTGCCGCCTGGGTGGACCACCCCTTCCGCGCCCCATTCCTACGCCATCGACAACAAAACAAAACAATATATTTTTTTTTAAATGCGAAAGCCTCATGTTATTGCTCTCATCCGGATTCAAGGGGTTAAAATGCACTCAGAAAACACTTGTGTCCCACTGAGACTGAAGTTATAAGGCAAGGCCTTCGATGTCTGGTGTGGAACGTGACTCGGGGGCTGTTCATGAGCCGGAACAGGCTGAGAATAATAGTTGTTTAAATGTGCTACCTTAAGTACTACAATGTCTGACGTTAGGTGCTACAATGTCTGACCTTAAGTGTTAAAATGTCTGACCATAAGTGTTACAATGTCTGACCTTAAGTGTTACAATGTCTGAACTTCGGTGTTGCGATGTCTGAACTTAGGTGTTACAATCCCTGACCTTAAGTGTTACAATGTCTGACCTTAAGGGCTACGCATTTTAAAGAAGTCTTGTCGTGACCTGGATATTTAAGAAGAAGAAACGAGCGAATTCTGCCAATGCTACTTCTGTTGAGTTTATTTTGTCAAAGAAATTTCATTTTTCTTATTAAATTCATATATTTGAGGACCACTGACATCCACCATGAAAGTTTCAGTAGCTCCAGCACCATATTCTGTTTAGACTTTCGAAGCTTAGTCATTCGACTGCAAGCACTTTCCCCATCAATCTTTTCTAGAGACGGCACCCAGTAGTCCAACCTTTCACAAACAACAACAGAGGAAGAAAAGGGGGTTCATAAAAAAAAAAAAGGGCTAACCAATGGGAACTTTTTGTTTGAATCACCTCCAGGTTTGACTGCCTCTCGTCACGCTTAACTGGCGCCCAATGAAGCATGGCCTTTTGGCAACGTAAACTCAGAGGGGTGAGATGGGAAAACCTGGCCGGCGTGAGGGGTTCCTGCAGACGTTCGCGTTGAGACTTAATCAGCGTGCAGAAGGGTTTCTGTTACGGGTTAATATTCACACACAAAAAATGTCACAACCTCCTACCCCCCCCCCACTCCCACCACTACCACCACTCCCACGCACAAAAATAAATAAATAAATAATGTGTTTAAATCCAGGTCAAGCGGAAAGAGCATTTGTCTTAAAGTCTTGTTGTTCTGAGCACATGTTTAAATAACGGGATAGGTTAAAGACTTGAGTGGAGAGGTGAAAGTATTTGTTGAACAAGGTGACTCCCCCCCCTCCCCCAATTGATATTGTAAAGCTGACCTAGGAGAGTTGTTTTAAAAGGGATTCGCCACTGAGCTCACATGTAAAAAAAATAGATTCGCTTTAAAGGGTTAAACATGTGCTACGTCCATGGCCGTAAAGTTGTGCCACCTGGAACATGGAAAATGTATCGAGCCGATGTAAAGGGATCGTGCCGATGTTCAGGGATCGTGCCGATGTACAGGGATCGTGCCGATGTGCAGGGATCGTGCCGATGTACAGGGATTGTGTCAATGTTAAGGGATCGTTCCAAAGAAAGGAACTGCGCTGATGTAAAGGGGTCGTACCAATGTAAAGGGATCGTGCCGATATTAAGAGATTGTTCCGATGTAAAGGGGTCGTGCCTATATATGTAAAGGGATCGTGCCGATGTAAAGGGATCGTGACGATGTAAAGGGATCGTGCCGATGTAAAGGGGTCGTGCCTATATACGTAAAGGGATCGTGCCTATATACGTAAAGGGATCGTGCCGATGTAAAGGGATCGTGCCGATGTAAAGGGATCGTGCCGATGTAAAGGGGTCGTGCCTATATACGTAAAGGGATCGTGCCGATGTAAAGGGATCGTGTCGATGTAAAGGGATCGTGCCGATGTAAAGGGGTCGTGCCTATATACGTAAAGGGATCGTGCCGATGTAAAGGGATCGTGCCGATGTAAAGGGGTCGTGCCTATATACGTAAAGGGATCGTGCCGATGTAAAGGGATCGTGCCGATGTAAAGGGATCGTGCCGATGTAAAGAGACTGTGTAGGGGAGTCTCAAGCCGATTTTCTTTTCGCTTAGTAAAGGGTAAGTGCGAGATGGAAACACTGGTACGGACTTTTATAATTGGGTCATGGTAACAAAAAGAAACAGCTTAATATAAAGTTAAGCATCTTGATATAAACAGAAGCATCTTGATATAAAGAGAATAATATTGATATAAACAGAAGAATCTTAATATAAAGTGAATCATCTTGATATAAACAGAAGCATCATGATATAAACAGGAGCATCTTGATATAAAGAGAGGCGTCATGATATAAACAACTTCATTTTCATATAAAAGAAGCTCAGACAATTGGTATCAGAATAAAACACCTGAAGTCTAAACAAAATATGCAATTAATTAAAGAGTTTGTCATGGTCTTATTTTAATCCACCGAAAACAGTGATACTTTTTTTTTTAAAAAAACATTATGTAAGTGCACCTCTAATTTCCCGATTGTTTAATAAAAATTGATTTGGTTAAGTTATCGTATGTAGAATGCATGTATATGTGATAGGTAAGAAACATCTGAAGTCTAAAAATACAATTAATGAAAGAGTTTGTCATGGTCTTTTCTCCCACCGAAAACAGTGATACTTTAAAAAAAAAAAAAAAATGTTTATGTAAGTGCACCACTAATTTGCCGATTGTTTGAAAAAAATTGATAGGTTATGTTTTCGAATGTAGAATGCATGTATATGTGATAGTTAAGTAACAATATACATGAAAATTTATTTGAAGAAGAATATCAGTGAAAAGCGATCAAATAACAAAGGAACCCGTGATCAAGGGCAGCCATATTTTACGAGGTCAAGGGTTAGGGTGCACGTTCTGATGTGGAGTTCAAAGCTGATAATCGGAACAAATTGAGCGAATGGCCGCTAGGCTACAACGCTAAATGCTTATGGCCTCCAGCACTTAAAGAAATAAAAATTGGTTGTATTTAACGAAAACATTTACATTAAATAACATAAAGTTTTTTTTTTAAACATTAAAAAAAGTGGAACAAGAAAAATGATCCCGACCCACAGAGATTCGATTCCAACTCCCTGAGGCCAGTGTCGAGTCGATTTCAAGAGGTGCAGCCTAACGACTTTGTGCGATACTTCAAAACGAGCGATTCTGGTGAAAATTTGAGGAGCACTCATTTGATACCTTGCAAGGGGGATACATTGCTGGAGCGGCGCGGTTATCAATCATCCTGCTAAAAGCTCTTGTCGTGGCCTTTGTGAGAACTCTGTTAGCAACTGAATGAGTTACCGTCGTGCAACAAAGGGGGGGGCGGTATTTTGGCATCTCAATGCTCAGAGAGGGGGGGGCTGGTACTTAGGAAATGAGAGAATTCATTTTGATATATTTGTGTTTGTTCGTACGAAATATCAAACTAATTCCGATTACTCAGATGCAGTTATATCATCAAAAGAATGAAAAATTTTTTTCTTTTTTTTTCTAAATTTAAAAATGAATCTTTAATAATTTAAAAGAGTAAATGTAGAGGACTTTGTGCTTAACGGGTCGTGTCATACTTAATGCGTGAATTGGTAATTTTAAAAATTGAATTTTATGGTTAAACCTAACAGATCGAATGGTTGAATCTGCAGTGGATGTATGATTGCTGGATACATGAATAAAGCCGGGGGTCGAAACAGAGATGCAATGTCTCTGATCACTTCCAAGAATATACAAATATTCAGATGGACAAAGCTAATGTTCTTCTTTTTTTTTTTTTTTTTAAAGAAAAATAAAAACCATGTAATTGATCTCCATACAAATTACCAATGTTCCCCACCACTGAGAGTGACCACTCGTTCCCTTGGTGCGCACTGCCCAGAGTTTACTTCTACTTAGGCCTTCATCAAATTGTTTCATCATGAGTTCATGCCAAAGTAGGAACCATGTTTATGTTGTCTACTGATCACTTCCAAGAATATACAAATATTCAGATGGACAAAGCTAATGTTCTTCTTTTTTTTTTTTTTTAAAGAAAAATAAAAACCATGTAATTGATCTCCATACAAATTACCAATGTTCCCCACCACTGAGAGTGACCACTCGTTCCCTTGGTGCGCACTGACCAGAGTTTACTTCTACTTAGGCCTTCATCAAATTGTTTCATCATGAGTTCATGCCAAAGTAGGAACCATGTTTATGTTGTCTTTTAATGCGCTTATTTGACTACGTCCATACATTTATTGACAGTTACTCTAGCCCCTATGTCCCACACGATCTCTTGTCTCCACGAATACTCACAGTGTTGTTGTTATAAAGGATTCTTACAATTATAGTGCGTTGAAACGCTAATTGATGATATGCAATGTGTTGCTTCAAACGGATGACTGTTTGTTTCTCAGACACGATTATTGGCCATGTTACTTTTTTCAAATGTCAACAATGAATCAAGCGTGACATGTATTGTCTTTTTTGGACGGCGTTCAGACGAGACTGTTGTCTTGGTCTCTTCCTCTAAGATGAAAATCTTTTATTCTAACGTTCCACGTTTTAGGAACCAAGAGGCGTAGCTAGGTTTTTGTTTTCCAACGGGAACAAGATACATTTTTACGCCCCCCCCCTTCTTTTCACCTCTGAAACCTATTAATTTCATCAATCAAATAACACCAAAGCTCATTTTGGCGCTCCATACTAGTCTTCCGACCGAGGGACATCTTTCCCGATCCCTCTGCCCCCCCTCCCCCCATGAGCTACGCCTCTGAAGGGACCACCGTGGCAGGGCCCGTATTTCCGGGATGACGTCTTTTAACTTCACCGAGATCAAACGGGAGACGAAATGAAAACAGTTTGACCCGGGAAAACCAACTGTGTCGGGAAGGGAGACCACTGATGTGGCTGTTGTTAGAGTAACAGCCCCGGAGCAGGCGGAGGGGGAGATGGGTGAGTAGGGGT
>CAXITT010001606.1:2752-20602 GCA_964033795.1 Lymnaea stagnalis
AAAAATATTGACGTACAATTGTATTGGAAAAACAAAATAAAAAAAAATACTACAAAACGACTTAATTATATCGACTACAATAGATTTGAAAAGAAAGTGATTGTTTCCATTGATAAACATTTTTTTTCGTTGATCCCTCTTTAAAAAAAATAAAATAAAATATGTATATATATTTATATATATATATATATTCAATATATATATATACACATATATATATATATGATAGAATAAGGTATGTGTCACAGATACAATTATTTTGGAGATAAGTAAAATGGGAGTTATTATTTATGAAATATTTATAGAGTATATGGATTGGAGAAAAATGATGAACATTGAATTCACGAAGTTTGTGTAGGAAGTTTGAGCAGAAATAGTTTTTTGTTTTAAATGAAGAAGTTTACAGAGAAGCTATATTCCCAGTGTTTTCGGGTTCATAAATGTTTGGCATGAGTATTTTATCGCATTTCAAATATCAACTATTAATATTGTAAGCGTGTGTCAATAAAGTAATGTATTTGTCCTTATCATTTAAATCACTACGCCTCTGTTTTGATGTTCAAGCCATTGTCATTGTGACAGTGTGTGAAAGATTTAAGATTCAAGACAATAAGACAATAATATGTTGGCTAAGAGCCTTCCTCAGGAGACAGGCTAGATGAAAATAGGACAACTAAGTGAGACGAGTTAAACACTTAATTAATCGCCATTGCAAAAAAAGAAGTTGGACTTTTCAAAATCAAGATTACTAAGTGAACAAAAATTATGAAATATAACTCTTCAAAAAATATTGTTTATAATGTCATGTTAATGTATTAACCATGTACCTCAATTAAAATAAACACATGACTTTTTTACTTGTAGACACAGTGCATGACTAGGGGCTCTCCTTATATATTAATAGACAATCTAAGCTCAATGACTCAAATGGTTAGGAAGACTATGGTGTAACGAGATAACTTATGTTCAGTAACACTTTCTATACTACCTCTGACAACATCTTGTTTTAATGTGCTTAAGGAAACACACTATAAGATTACGATAAAGAAAATGAATACTCAAATTACTTGAAGTAATGAGACCTACTTTTTATTTAAATACACCATCTAAAATAATATTGAAATCCAGCAATTACACTAAGAATTACATTTGAAATACGATTATAAGCACCTTATAAGACATGCTATGAAATGTAGATGGCTGTCCCATAAATATGACTATTTAATTTAAATATGGGAAATACAAGGAAGACACAAGACAAATAATTCTAACTTATGTTTCAAGCAAGACTACATCTCTTTATAGTTTGGTCTTGAATCGGTCGCTTCTCTTCTATCTATGGGTCTTTTCTATTGACACGGATTTTACTTTGATCTTTCTTACGTCTCGCCATTGCTCTGTGATGGCATCTGTTTACTGTCAACACTGCCAACTTATTGCAATGATTTAGCACAAGTAACCTTGAAAAAATGCTCAATATTACTGAAAACTATACGGAAATCAACTACACTATGTGATATCTGCAGAACTCGACCTAACTACTTACTGTAGTCCTCGAAATATAACTAAGTATCCATTTCACAGATCGAAAAGTTACGCATCCCTATATTCAAAAAGCTTTTATATAAGACACCCTGGATTTCTGTGGCAAAAACTTGTACAAGTCCTGTCTGAGTCCAAGTCTTAACACACAGTAATGATGATTCTTGTGAGGACTGCAGCTGTTAAATACGCCAGTCAAGGAATGTCACAATAGCTTTGCACTTAATAATAAACCATTCGGAAAATGTGCCAAATGATGAGTACAAAAAAAAAAAAAAATTGGGGCAATGTGCCAATAGCTGTGCACATACGATTACACCAAACAGACATGAAATATTAGAAACGTAGCCTCATTAGGAAAAAACAATATGGCTGAGACATTCAATGAAATGCAAACTACCAGTCAATGTGCTTTTGCGTAATGTACAGCCAACACCGTCACTGTCAGCTAATTATCAATTATGTTCNCTGTCTGAGTCCAAGTCTAAACACACAGTAAGGATGATTCTTGGAAGGACTGCAGCTGTAAAATACGCAAGTCAAGGAATGTCACAATAGCTTTGCACTTAAAAATAAACCATTCGGAAAATGTGCCAAATGATGAGTACAAAAAAAAAAAAAAAATTGGGGCAATGTGCCAATAGCTGTGCACATACGATTACACCAAACAGACATGAAATATTAGAAACGTAGCCTCATTAGGAAAAAACAATATGGCTGAGACATTCAATGAAATGCAAACTACCAGTCAATGTGCTTTTGCGTAATGTACAGCCAACACCGTCACTGTCAGCTAATTATCAATTATGTTCTTTTGCGTAATGTTCAGCAAACATTTTAAATGTAAAGCAAATTATAAGTTAAGGTTACGTTATGTAATGTACAGCTGAGAATTTCCTTGAGGTGTGAAATGATTTTGTACTTTCGAAAATTGTGGCCCTGACTTTAAACTCCACTGTGCACATTTCTCCTGATGTTTGCTTTGATGATGACGGCACAGGTTGTATTTTTGGCAATGTAGTGATTGTTGGAAAATCAAAACGCACAACTGCACGCCTCTATTCAAATTCGGTAAAAAACATAACGTCAACCTACGCAGTGGCTGATCTTGGCAGGATTCACGTACATTTACGTAACTATTTTCCGTTGACAAAAAGACGGGCCGGATGAGAGGGTCTCGCTGGCCGCATGCGGCCCGCGGGCCCTAGTTTGAGTACCACTGGTCTAAATCAGTGAAGCGATTGTGTCGAGTTTATTTATGCACATGGGAAATATCCTATAAATATGTTTGATATCATCGATCTATCTGAGTCTTCCCCTAGTCTGCCCTTAGTCCTCTGCCTGTATATATCACTTACTGCTCTACAACCCGCCTTCGTTCAATGTATCCTGTCCAAAGCAGTCTGCCTTTTGTCATTGTTGTAACTATTCCCGGGACTCTGCATTATTAATATAGCTCTTGGGTTAAACAGATTCGCCAAACACCATTGTCTATCACTGGGCCATGCATTTTACGTCAGATTTAAATATGCATTGAGCAGGATATCTATGTTTTTGGTAGTTTACCAATTCTCATAAGCGTAAGTTATTACTGGTCTGATGATAAGAAAATGGAAGACAGTCAGTATTTGAGTGAAGAGAAAAGGAAGTAGTATACGCATTATTAGGGTTGGCAGGAGGGAAAGACATGAATTATTAAAGCGGATGGGGGGGGGGGGCAAGAAAGGCAGGCAGTAATAGGATTGAAAGGAGAGCAACTGTGATAGGGTTTGCAGGGAATGCAAGAAAAGCAGTAATAGGGGGGAAAGGGGAGCAACTGTGATAGGGTTGGCAGGGAATGCAAGACAAGCAGAAAAAGGGTGGAAAAGGTGGGGAGGAGGGAAATACATGAATTATTAAAGGGGGTGGGGGGGGGGGGCAAGAAAGGCAGGCAGTAATAGGATTGAAAGGAGAGCAACTGTGATAGGGTTTGCAGGGAATGCAAGACAAGCAGTAATAGGGTGGAAAGGAGAGCAACTGTGATAGGGTTTGCAGGGAATGCAAGACAAGCAGTAATAGGGTGGAAAGGAGAGCAACTGTGATAGGGTTTGCCGGGAATGCAAGACAAGCAGTAATAGGATTGAAAGGAGAGCAACTGTGATAGGGTTTGCAGGGAATGCAAGACAAGCAGTAATAGGGTGGAAAGGAGAGCAACTGTGATAGGGTTTGCCGGGAATGCAAGACAAGCAGTAATAGGGTGGACAGGTGAGCAACTGTGATAGGGTTGGCAGGGAATGCAAGACAAGCAGTAATAGGGTTGACATGAGAGCAACTGTGATAGGGTTGGCAGTGAATGAAGGACACGCAGTAATAGGGTGGGCAGGTGAGCAACTGGGATAGGGTTTGCAGGGAATGCAAGGCAAGCAGTAATAGGGTGGACAGGATAGCAACTGTGATAGGGTTGGCAGGGAATGCAAGACAAGCAGTAATAAGGTGGACAGGAGAGCAACTGTGATAGGGTTTGCCGGGAATGCAAGACAAGCAGTTATAGGGTGGGCAGGTGAGCAACTGGGATATGGTTTGCAGGGAATGCAAGACAAGCAGTAATAGGGTGGACAGGATAGCAACTATGATAGGGTTGGCAGGGAATGCAAGACAAGCAGTAATAGGGTGGACAGGTGAGCAGCTGTGATAGGGTTGGTAGGGGATGCAAGACAAGCAGTAATAGGGTTGACAGGAGAGCAACTGCGATAGGGTTGGCAGGGAATGCAAGACAAGCAGTAATAGGGTCTGAAACAACGTTTGTTACATGTAAAGCTAACATATTTTTATCTTGTAGTATTAGCCTTAATTATCCACTTTCAATAGCATCCATGAAATACTACCCATTTTTATTTAGCATCATGGGTTTATTGACGGTAAATTGACACAGTATGAGATCAATCTTCTGAAACTGGGGAAACCATAGTTGTCATTGACTTATTTACTTCACATACCATTCACTACTCAGCTTTGTTGAGGGAACATAAAGATGTTGTTTGATGGACATTCAATAGATTCTAGAACACGAAAAAAGACTGACATGGATACCTCCTTATGAATCGCATACTTCTTCTTCTTCTTCAGCGCAAGACAAATTCAAAATATTTCACTTCCTTTTAATCTTAAATTATGAAAAGATATCATTTTTTTCAAACAATCGATTATGCCGCTATTTCCCCTGTGACAACCATCATTGAAATGATCAATTAATCATTCATGGGAAAGTGTCTAAGACCCTTCTTTAAAGCTTACCACCATTTTTTCGATTCCTTCGATTTCTTCTCCCACTCTAATTAAAGGGAGAGTACCGACATATTTTAATCTAACACAAGCGATGGACGTAGGTAGTTACCATGATTGTGTTGAACTGAGACAGTAATCAATTTCCTGTATACTGGTAAACATAATGTGTCTAACTATTTTCAACTGGTGAAATTAATTTTAGGCATACATCAAATCTTCAGGTGACCCATCTACCACAATGAACATATTGGTTTGTATGGCGGGTATAACTATATCAGAGCTTTTTCGTCATCAATATGTTTAATGTTGGTGCTGATCCATGCACTATACGCCCCCCCTCCCCAACCCGACAGCCTGAAATGCTACCCCCCCCCACAACCGTGTGGAAAGAAAATGGTCCAAACGCTTCAGCCAACATGAGCCATTAAGCTTTTCATCACATTGAAAAATATTTTATTAAAAGAGCCACGCCGAGGAATGGCGACGACCAGTGATGATTCCAGCGTACATACCGATGTCAAGTAGATGGTATTTTATTGTCTAATTCACTATTAAAGACATAACACAATACAATCTTGGCGCTCCTAACTATGTCAAGTATATGGTATTTTATTGTCTAATTCACTATTAAAGACATAACACAATACAATCTTGGCGCTCCTAACGATGTCAAGTATATGGTATTTTATTGTCTAATTCACTATTAAAGACATAACACAATACAATCTTGGCGCTCCTAACGATGTCAAGTATATGGTATTTTATTGTCTAATTCACTATTAAAGACATCACAATACAATCTTGGCGCTCCTAACGATGTCAAGTAGAGTGTATTTTATTGTCTAATTCACTGTTAAAGACATATCACAATACAATCTTGGCGCTCTTAACTATGTTAAGCAGATGGTATTTTATTGTCTAATTCACTATTAAAGACATAACACAATACAATATTGGCGCTCCTAACTATGTTAAGCAGATGGTATTTTATTGTCTAATTCACTATCATAGACATATCACAAAACACTTTGACCCCTTCTGATCATAGCTCTAGGGGTGATTGGTCCTTAACATATAGAGCGACCAATAGCAAAGCGTATTTCAACCAAAAAAATAGTTTAACTGAACAAAGAGTTCCTTCAAGGCTGATTCCATTGGTTAATGATAGCATTCAGTTCATCAAAACTTTGTTAAGATGTACAAACTGTTCAATAGGCACACGATGTTTAACAGCGTTACAAATTTAATAGTCACATCTTGTTTAAAAGTCACAAATAGTTATAAGAATTGTCATGTTAATTTCATTGATGGGAGAAGGAAAACCAACATCTCTCACTAGAAATGTCACGAAAATTGATCTTTTGATATTTTTTTTTATGAATGAATTCAGAGAAGATAAAATGTTAAGCATAAATGAACGATATCAACAAATGTCTATAGTCGTAAACAATTAGTTTCGTTAAAAGGTCACTTGCTTATAGGTTGATCATAGAAAAATAGTGATGCAATTCATGGTTGCGTTAAAACCAATGACCAGAGGCCTGTAGCATGATATCAAAGACTTTGTCTAAAATATTAAAGGTAATGTGTAAGTTAGTTGCTAACGTTAGATGTCTTGCAACTCGTTAAATGTTGCTATAATGTGCGTCACATTCTTGTAAATATATGACCAGCCATGAGTGGCTATATCCTAATCTAAAGGGAAATATTTAGTTTAAAACAAATAGGTCGTCCAAATGTAACTCTTTGCGAAACGGGGAGTGGGGGAGGGGGTTGGGGTTAAATTGTTTTAAAACACGTTTGTCACCAAACAGTTAAGACGTTCTATTTTCCATAAACATAATAACACAAACATTACATTTGAAACATTTTTAAGATTTAAAATACTAAACATATCTTAGGAAACTAAAATGACAGAGGAAAACTGTAATTAAAACATCTCTAGAATTACAATTGTTCTATTTATTATTGTTAAATGTGTTATAAATATAAGTTAATACAGCTCACAAAATGTAACTATAAGTTACTCTAACTATTGTGTAAATATTTTATTTCCGTAAATAATGTAAAAAAATGTATTTACCTAAAACTTTAACATTTATCAATATTTTTTTTTTTTTTTTTTAAAATTTTGTTAAAACATATTTCATAGTCTTTTAATCAATAGTTAAAAAAAATTATAATTAAATTGCACCGACAGCTGGAGTTGTCTTACAATCAATTTAGAATATTAATTTGTTAATATATAACTTTGCTTTTATGTCTATTCATCAATTAATATTTAAAATAACAAATAATATTTAACAATGAATAGATGTATTGGTTTTCTTACGCCGGCGAAGGCAAGAATTTATGTAACTTGCTCAATGATCAAGGACCGTGTTTTGAAAGTTTCCTTACATTAGTCAACTGATCATGTCATTTGTATTTTGCATCCCTATGGGAAAGTGATCGAAATCGAGAGATATCTCCTATCCAGCCAACAAGTATCAAACGCTTTGGTTAAGCTTTTGAATTAAAATTATCTTTATTTTTTAAACGTTATCTCATTGTTTCCTAAAAGGAACATACGAAATTAAGAAAACAATACAAGTTCCGTTTCGGAAAAGTTTTTTTTTAAATTTTTTTAAAAAAAAATATTATTTAAAAAAACTTCTTTACAAAGTAAAAATATGTCCCAAAAAATCTAAGATATATCTCTCTCTTTATATAAAATCATAAAAGCATCAATAATTATTTCCCTTTTAAACAATTTGGTTGCATATCCCTCTGTATATTTGTTTTAATATGTAAGAAAAAATATATTTAAAAAAAATTGCATTATGCAACAATAATGCACTGCAGTTGTGAGAAGTCTGATTTATTCTATTTTTATTTTATTTTATTTAGGCATTTTTTATTTAGCGCTTACCTTAAAGCTCTAAGCGGTTTATAATTATTAAAAACATGTAAACCAAGTAAAATAAAAAATGAGACACTAGGATAGTAACTACTATACTATAGAAACAATTAAAATGGCTATAAAACGAGGACATTTTGGAACGTTTTGGTCTATACTTCAGGATCAACCCGAGACAGAAAATGAGGCAGGGCAAAGAGGGTGCATCACAGGTCATGGGCGGACCTAAACATATGGGTTTTAAGGGACTTTTTAAAAGTGGACGAGGTTTTACAATGACGGATATGGAAGGGGAGCTGGTTCCAGACTGCTGGATGCATTAGATACCTCGTCATTAAAGATGACGGTCCAGGATAGGCAAACGCCCATGTGCGCAAGCCGAGTAGGAAGCCTGGGACGCGGTGGAGACAAGCCCCGCCACCAAGAAACTGGCCAACTCAACGCACCAGACGGGGGGTTGTCCGTAATATGTTTCAGGGAGGCAACGCAAAGGTGGTGGGCAAGCAGTAATGGAATGATGACCTCGGCTGTGTCATGAGCAAAAAATAATAAGTGATGGGACAAAGCAGGAAAGACACAGTGCGAGTACGACGAAGTCATCAGAGTGGGGCGTGATACGGCGTGCTTGCCGTACCTCATGAAGACGATGGGAGAATGGGGACAAGGTGGAATGAGGTTTCGTCTTCGGCTAAGAAAGAGACCCTCGTTCTTTGAATCAAGTCTGGCGCCCGGGAACCGATCCCGAGGCGCCGTGGTGCGGGTGGCCCGCGGGCGCCCCTGGTGACCATTGCGCCGTCCGTTGGCCACAGGTAGAGTCGGGGCCATGCTCCATTGTTCCCTCTGCCCATCGAGCTGGGTTGGGAGTGTCTGCGTTCAGGACACCGACGCTGACGGAGGGAGCCGAAATCCCTGGAGGGTAAAGGCTGGTTGGGCACATGCCCCGAGTTCTGGCAGTTTTGACTGCGGCTCCTTGGATGGAAACTGTTGGAGACGGTATTGTCCGCGGCGGCGGGAAGATTTTGCTCGAAATAGTCTTCTGCCCAGCCTGGTCGGTTTTACAACCGGGCCAATTTGTACAAGTGGCTCCCGGATACGTGGGGAGTTTCAAGAGCCAGGCTAATCTGCGTCCATTGCTTATCAATGGGGGGGGGTCCTTGATCCTGGTTTTGACTTTAACGGTTACGAATACGTCGGACCGGGGTCCTGGACGCTGTTCTTCGTGTGCGGCCGTACAAGAGCGTCCTGCTCAGTCACGCTTCAGCAGATATTAATGTCGGTTCCAGGACGTGGGCGCATGGAAGTAGAAGGAGCGTTCACCAATGGTCTTAGTTTTGGTTCTTGGGATTGAGAGGGTTCTATTGTCAATGGAAGAGCGTAGTTGTCTTGTGGGGATGTAATGAAGCAACAGTTCAGAGAGATAGACAGGAAAGTGAGGGTCAGTGAACGAGTTGAAGCATAGATGGTAGACTTGTAATTGATGCGAGAGGATATTAGAAGCCAGTGGAGTTGCCGCATGTGTGGTTGAATGTAGTCATGTTTCTTTGATTTAAAAATGATTCTTCATGCTGAGTTCTGTGCCTTCTGAAGTTTGTCTATGTGGTGTTCAGGAATGCCTGCGAGAAGAGTGTTACAGTAGTCAAATTTTGATAGAATGAGTGAAGAGACGAGAGTTTTTTTGGCATCAAAGGAGAGGAGGTGTCTAATGGTACTGATTTTTCTAATTTCGTTATATGCTGATCTACATACATTCGTGACATGTTTGTCCATGGAGAGTGTGTCTGTAAGCGTGACTCCAAGGTTTCTGGCAGAGGAAGAGAGTGTGATGTCAGAGTTGCCAATAGATATAGACGAAGGAGCGGATGGAGGGAGAGGTTTGTTTGAGAGTGGATGAGAAGGATTTCCGTTTTATCATCATTTAGCTTCCGTTTGTTGCAAGTCATCCAACGCTTTACATCGTCCACGCACTCCTGTATGCGAAGGATTGTGGCATCAAGTTGATCAGGAAAGCAAGAGTCACTGATTTGGGTGTCATCAGGAAAGGATTGACTGGAAACTGTGTGGTGGCTAATGAGAGATGATAGAGGTTTAGTGTAGTATTTGGCATTTTATTTTGGAAAATCATGTTGTTGTTTTTTTGGTTTTTTTTAAGGCTCCCTGGGTCACCCGTGACCCACCCTAATAAAAAAATCAAAATGTATTCTCAAACGCGTTTTCTCTCGATTCTTTGCCTCTAAGACCCAATGTTTCTATTGTGGAACAAAAGGGAGTTAACAATTTTGTCTTAAATTTATTTTGTGTAAGTGAATTCCCTTTTGCAAATAGCTACCCCCATGACACATTGTACTGAGAGGGAACTCTATATACTTCAAGAATAAATTCTACCTTATAAGGTAAGTTATAAATTAATTTATTGTCTTTTATGTATTTGAAAATGTTTTTTACACAAATTAGATTGCAAATAAATATTATATTGGAGTTTTTTTTTTTTTTAGATTTTAACTTTATGAAATCGTTGATTCAACGGCGACCAAATGGGCTTTCTAGGTCAAATAAATAAGTCACTAGGACTAGACTGTCTATAGACCACTCATTTCGTAGCTACAACTAGATGAAGTTCTAATTATTTTGAGTGCACTAAAAATAATATTGTAAATGACATTTAAAAAGTTATTACCTTTCTTAATAGTTTTTAAGTTTGTATTTTAACCGAAAATATATATATTTTTTTTAAATTGGTTATAGTTATTTATTTATAGTATAATGATTAGAAAATAATATGTATTCATTTGTTTTTGTTTTTTGCATAGCTGTATAGTATGTCTAATACTAATAAGAGTATACTAATGACTAATCATATTATTTGTGTTTGACAGAATGGCATTTCCATCAAAAGGATATTACAAGACACATGAGGTACATGACATTTTGGATGCCATAAATCCAGATGAGAGTGATTTGGATGATAATTCAACAGATGATGAAGATGAAGATTACAATCCAAATACTCAAATATCAGGTCAAGAAAATGTCACAAGTGATTTAGAGTCTGATGTTGATGAGCCAGAGCCGTCTACATCCTCTAACTCTGCCAGAGGAAAGAAAAAGGTGTCATATGTAGGGACTAAAGAAAAGTTTAATTCACCAGATTCAACATTTAGAGGCAGACGACTGGAACTTTCAGATGATTATCAACTTCCATATACAAGTGTAGCGACCTGCTGTCATCAAGCTATACAATGAAAATATGGGAGGAGTAGACCTTCATGACTGCTATATAGCAAAGAAATAAATATATTTTGGCAAACCATTCGTATGATGCTAGTAAATGCCTGGCTTTCCTAACGCCGTGCATGTCAGTTGCTTGGACAGACAAAAAAAGAAACTATGAATCAGCGAACCTTTCAAGCTAGGCTTGCATCCCTTCTAATTCAAATAAATGCCTCAAAAGATATGAAACGTGGGTGACCATCACTTGAATCCATTACAGAATGTCAACTAAAGAAAAGAACATTTCCACAACAACTGATGCCAGAGCCAGAAGTTAGAACAGACGGCTTCTATCACTTCCCATCAAAATTGATACGCGTCAAAGATGCAAATTGTGCAGACAAAAAACTAACAACCTATCTGAAAATTGCAATGTTTACCTTTGCTTCACTGAGCAAAGAAATTGCTTGAGGTCATTTCACATTGATTGGTAATTTAATATTTGATTAAAATTAACTTTTAACCTTAAATTTGATTTTTTTTCGGATGTGAATGAAAGAGTGAATTTTATACCTAAAATGCCGGGTGGGTAACCAGTGGAACAAAATGAAAAAGTAGGTCAAGGTCACATGATACAAAAATTGCTAATGGATAATGAATTTTTGACCCAAAGTATGCATGTACACCAAAGGAAATAATTTTCCAACCATTAGAACTTATTGTGGGTTTAATTAATTAAGCATAGCATCAGTTTTCCCCAAATGACTGCTCATAATCATACGAAGAACTTTGCGCTAAAAGAACTTTGGTAATAAAATACACATTTTGAGATAATCAAGTTCAATTATTCCATTTATCTATAAAATGTGATAATTTTGTCTTTTTTTAAAAAATTAATGTGCGTGTGTGTACATTTTAATATCAACCGGAAGAAGGACATTTTAACCAATTATATCGAAAACAAGAAGAATTAAAAAATTAACATTTTTGTCGACTATTCACTAGCATCTCCTCTTAACATTTGAGCAAGATTGTCTTACAGCACACGGTCTTTTGCATGCTGTCTATGCTGACACGCTTATCTGCTAGAGCAAGTTAATTTTACTTGGCAGTATCAGAGTCATTTGGTCAGTATTTAATGTTTTGAAATTGATAGCTGAATGAAACAAAAGGGTTTGGGCTGGTCTGAATGAGACTTTTTAGCATCTTTTCCAATACTCTCGCTGAGCCATCAAAAGTTTCTTACAACAAGTGTGTCTGTGGCTTACTGTGAGCTGAGCTTTTTTCAAAACAAAGACTTATCAATAACTATTTACGATACATAATGATAGAGTCAAGACTTCATGGTCAAGCTCTATTAACAATTGAAGGTGTTGCGGTCAAGGATTATACTTTTGATAAAACCATTGACTGGTTTGCAGCTTTGAAGACCAGGACTGGCAACTTAAAAAAAAAATTGAATTCAATGTAATACTAAATGTAACATAACTTTGTTAAAGTTCTTAAATACACTTTCCTCCTGACTTTTAATTCCTCTACTTTTCTTGTCATTGTAGTATGTCAAGAATTTCTTATTTTACTATGGTGTTTCATGGTCTCATCTCCGTGGTCTAGGCCTAGGGGTATGATATTTCAAACACACTGTCTATACACCAGTACACAAGAGTACACAAACACTGGACACAAGAGTTCTTTGAGTTACTAGTTCTAAGCTTTTATTTCAACACTCTCTAATCTAATCTAAGTATCCTCCCATGAGTACTGTGGGTTCTGCTAACAAGTTTAGCCAAAGAACCACACAATACAACATGGATCAAAACACTACTACTATTTACTATTACTAACACCAACTAACAAACACTACCTAACAATAACGCTGATGCGTTCGTTCAGAGTCCTACCCCACTCGCTCTCCCTGCTCTACTGACCATCTGACCACCTGCACACGCTAACGAACTACCCCCTTTCCCTTTGTATCCCTACGCTATACCAGAACTACTTATAGTTTGCCTGGCACAAAACAGGCGCTCAGGGATTCTAACAACTTGACATACCCCCCCTCTTCCATTTTAGATTCAACTAAGGAAGTTGAATCGTCATATTTCAAATTGAAAGTCAAGGTGTTGAATCCTTATTTAATACGTTACATAATAACATAGTACTAGTATTCTGCAACAGTTAAAACATAACAAAATATCACTGTTCGTCTGTACAGTAAATAGTTACAAAATCATTTACTAACATCAGTTAATTAAGAAATTTCCCAGTTAACCTACTTTGCAACTCTGGTACCCACTCTTCCTTAGGTATTTTTACTTGTGTTGCAATGTGCTCAAAATTAACTATGAATTCGTCTAGGTCTTTGTTTTCGTCATATCGGAGATTTTTCATGAGGTGATAGTTTTTGCTCTGTCGTGTGTCATCTTGTCTGTTTTCCTGTCGTTCCCCCATCTGTCTGGCATTTATTTCTGATATCCTAATTCTCTCTTCTGATTCAAATTGCATTCTAATATTTTCGGTCTTTATTTCGGCAAGTCTGATTTTTTCCAATTCGATCTTACAGTACTCTATTAATTCTGCCCCCTCTAAGCCAATGATTGTTCCAGTTTCTCTAATGGCGGCAGCTTGGGTTGCTTTCCTATCTGACGATTTACTCTTTGTTTCCATGACTATTAGTACCTGTAATCTAACCTAAGCTAAAAGTATCCAACTTATAACTCAACCAAAATATTACACTTTCACTTCAAACCGACAGTATAATTGACTTAATGTGAAGGTACGGTCGAGATTTAAATTACCGTCAGCATATCAATGTAATATATAGAGTGTGTACATATATGAGCATGTGTAAGTATAAGTAAAATTTCAACCAAGAACAATAATATCTATAAATGATTTAAGAATTACAAGTTTAAAAACAAAACAAAAAATTGAGAAAAAAAAAATTCCATACATACAATGAAAATAAACAAAGCAAAGTTTTAACCTTATAATTAAAATAATAATACTAAGACACTACATAATTGTTCTTCTAATAC
Organism: Lymnaea stagnalis; assembly: GCA_964033795.1. Taxonomy (NCBI): domain Eukaryota; kingdom Metazoa; phylum Mollusca; class Gastropoda; family Lymnaeidae; genus Lymnaea; species Lymnaea stagnalis. Next base: position 16,703 of record CAXITT010001606.1, read on the forward strand.
AGTCCTATATAATTATTGCTATGGTCGACAAGTCATTCATAAAAACGAATCTCTATCCAGTTAGTGAAGAAAAGGTGCGCGCAGACCAAGGTCACTACAGTATCTGTGATGAAGCTCAGAAGGGGGTGAGGGTGGAGCGGAATGTCACTGCCTCTCAACGTAACCACTCTGATCGCACGCTGGCAGGGATTCTCAGATTAGAGAAGGGAGCTCTGACGGGCACCCGCAGTCCCTGTAGATCCAACCTTTAAACTCGATCGATGTCCGTTGTGATTTTATGATGTTGTCTCTGACAGAGACTGTCTCTACGAGTCAATGAATTGTAGACCGTAGGTGTTGTCTTACAACAAAGTTGTCTCTATCGACTCTGAAGCACTTTTCACACGTGCGAAATTATGAATTTTCCTAATTACACGATGTGAAACTGGAGATCCGGCGAAAGAAATGAGTGTACAACTTGCCTTCAAGGTTCATAATCCACGGCAGGCCCCCAATGTCGCGAATCTCTTATTTGATATAGTGTTGATGGTCTCGTCTCCGTTGTCTAGGGGGTATGATCATTTACTACACACTGTCACTAAACACCAGTACACCAGAGTACACAAACACTGGACTATAAAACCTTCAATGGTAATCTTGAACTTTATTAAGATACTACAATTAGCACACAATCAATATAACGACACATCCAGTTAGTACGGTAAGTCTTGCTAACACACTTAGCCAAAAGACTTCCTACTAACGGGATCAGTGGACTAGCGTCCTACCCCACTCACTCTCCCTGCTCTACTGACCAACTGACCACCTGCACACGCTACCGAACTACCCCCTTTCCCTTTGTATCTCTACGCTTTACCAGAACTTATAGTTAGTTCGCCTGGAACAAAACAGGCGTTCAGGGATTCTAACAACTTGACATATAGATTTCCGAAAAAAAACAGGATTACGGATGTGAAAGAATTCATGAAAAGTAACTGTTAAACAAAAAAAAAATAATATCATTTTAGTTTTGCTACTCTCTACCAGTGTTTCTTTCAGGCATCTCTTCAAGAGGGAGGTGACTGTCCTACGAAGCAAGTCAAGTTCCCAACGTGAAAATAAGTGCAATAAAACAATTATACATTTTATTTTTAAAAAATCGATTAGATTGTCATAAAATAAACAAGTAACTGGTGCATTGAGCTATATTATATGTTCACATATTTAAATTAATCTTATTAGAGATGGAGACAGTTCAAAAGTGATTTTCTCATTTTTACTTAAAATTTGATTTTCCTGTTCTTTAAAATTGCAAACCAGTCAATGACAGTATCACGATCAATATCCTTGACTGTAAAACGTTAAAATAACATCAGAGCCAGATCAAAAAGCCTTGACTGTCCCATGGTGTATCGTAAAATGTTCTTGTTTTGTCTTCGTTTTAACAAAAACTCCACTCACATGAAGCCAAACAAACACATATCGTAAGAAACATTTGAAGGCTTAGCGAGAGTATTGGAAGAGATTCTAAAGAGTTTCATTCAGCTATGCATTTCAACAAGTATATACTGACCAGTCCAAATCATTTCATCCCATTCAGCTATGAAATTTAAAAACTTACCAATTGACTTAAATAGATAGCTATAATCATATGCAACATGTAAAAGACAGTGTGCTGAATGCAAATCTGAATCAAATGAGAGGGTGCTAGTGACGAATTAGGAAAACATATTAATCTATTTCTAGGTCTCAATATCATCATCATTCCCTTTAGTCCTTGGTCCGTTGGAGCGCAACGGATGACATTAAAAAATTACCTTCTCCTTTGTTCTCAATATATTTGGTCAAATGTCAGTCTTCTGTTTGCTTAGTTAAGGCACCTTTGTCTGTAAACAGATTTCATCTTTTAGTTGCCTTCTATTTACTTTGAACTTCGCATGGAGGAAGGCGAGATAAATAGTCTACCATCAGAAATTTAAGGATGAACACTCTGTCTACAAGGTCCCTGGAGGAAAATTAAAGAAGAATCGAGAAGAAAATAGAGAAGACCGTTTGATTCTTTATATAATTTTGATTACACTACATTGCAGACTGGGAATGCATTAGATACCGCGTAATTTAATATTACTGTGTTGTGTATGTTTTTGTGAAAAGACTGCTTTATTAGACCCCAGATCTAAATGTACTTGAGTCATATTTTGGTCAAAATCAATTAAAACTGAAATCTTAGATTATCCGGTTGAAACAAGTATAATGCAGACATTTGAACACATTAAAATTTTCATAAGTCTATTAATTGAACAAGACAAAATGAATAAATTTACATTTTGTAGACAAAAAGAAAAATTAAACTTGATTATTTCAAAATGTGTAGTAGTTACTTAATTACTTTAAGCACCATGGACTTCGTATGATTGTAAGCAGTCATGATGATGATGACTGAATACTTTTATAGCGCTTGTGTCCATGCTATTTTAGCATGGGGAAAAAACGATTCTTTGCAGGACACTGAATAAGCCACTATTACTACTAACTTTGACTAAAGGTGTGACTAATGAAGTGGTACGCGTATTATTTAAAAAAAAATGTATTATGTATAATTTCATGCATATTAATTTTATCATTGCATACTCATTAAACGTATTGTTTTATGCATAATAATGATTATCTCATACATATTAGATGTATTATTTTATATATATTAAATGTCTTATTTATGTTTTGCTTGTGCTTTATTTTATTTGCTTCCAGGCATTGCTGTGTTGGACGTTGTTGTGTCTGACAATCCTCGGTTATGATGACCCACCATGTGTAACTGTAGTTTAATTCATCTACTTCTAGACGTTGCTGTGTTGGACGTTATTGTCTCTGACATTCCTGGGTTATGATGACCCACCTTATTTAACTGCAGTTTAATTCATGTACTTCAAGACGTTGCTGTGTTGGACGTTATTGTCTCTGACATTCCTGGGTTATGATGACCCACCTTGTTTAACTGCAGTTTAATTCATGTACTTTAAGACGTTGCTGTGTTGGACGTTATTGTCTCAGACATTCCTGGGTTATGATGACCCAGCTTGTTTCACTGCAATTTAATCCATGAACTTCTAGACGTTGCTGTGCTGGAAATCATTGTGTCTGACATTCCTGGGTTATGATGATCCATCTTGTTTAACTGTAGTTTAATTCATGTACTTCTAAACGTTGCTGTGTTGGACGTTATTGTATCTGAGATTCCTGGGTTATGATGGGAAGATGCCTGAAAGAAACACTGACAGAAGTAGAAAAAAGTACATGTTTTTATAAGTTATTCTATTTTAGCAATAACATTTGACAAATTCGTTCACTTCCTGGAATTGTGTTTATGGGTAATCCAATCTCCACACATAACAAATGTGATCACCTAAGTTATTAACTTGTCTTTACTTCTTCTCCTATCTTCGTCACAGACTGACTGATTAGAAAGTCCCTTAGGCAAAAAGTTGTCTTTTTTGTGCTGGTTCGTAATTCAAGTTTCATTTTTACATTTTTCTACTATTTTCTTCTTTTTTTTAAGAGGGTTTATTACAATTTAATTTTTAAAAGGGAAACAATTAACTTCACTTTCTAAATTTTCATTTTTTTTTAGATTCTTTAAGGAGTTTTATGAGACATTATATGTTAATGTTGTTACGCATATTTAAATGATGCATATCACAATCAAACACTTGTTTCTAAATACTTGAAATTTGTTAACATATTTTTTGTTTATCTCTTGTTTTATGACGATAAAAGCTTAAATTGTATTACTTTAAAATAGGTTTATTTTTTTAATAAAATATGCTTAACCACTGCTTTCTCACAACAAAATTAAGCACTAGTGAAAGTTGATTATTATTATTTCACCTAAAATCGGTTCCTACATTTAGGGACATCATAGTA
>CAXITT010001606.1:30850-52759 GCA_964033795.1 Lymnaea stagnalis
ATCACACACAACCCGACTCCTATTCCAAGAAAACATTCTCTCCACGATGTACTTCACACAACCCGACTCCTATTCCAAGACAACCTTCTCTCCACGATGTTCTTCACACACAACCCGACACCTATTCAAAGACAACCTATCCTCTACGATGTACTTTACACACAACCCGACTCCTATTCCATGACAACCTTCTCTCCATGATGTACTTCACACACAACCCGACTCCTATTCCAAGACAATCTATCCTCCACGATGTACTTCACACACAACCCGACTCCTATTCCAAGACAACCTTCTCTCTACGATGTACTTCACACACAACCCGACTCCTATTTCAAGACAGCCTTCTCTCCACGATGTATCACACACAACCCGACTCCTATCCAAGACATCCTTCTCTCCACGATGTACATCAAAAACTACCTGACGCCTATTCCATATCTTTACCCACTTATTGGCATCAATCCCGTTGAGGTTTGTGTCTATCACTAATAAATAATCTAACACAACCCATAGTCTTGGTGAACATTCCACTTTGACCAGCAAGACAATTATTTGAACTCATCCCTGATACCCGTCCCATAGCTGTTTACTTGGTGTCTGCCTGCCTCTCAAGCTATCATGTCTTCCTCACTGTCTAATTGGTGTCTACTTGCCTTTCAAGCTATCATGTTTTACTCACTATTCTCATGGTGCCTGCCTGCCTCTCAAGCTACCATGTCTTCCTCACTGTTCACTTGGTGTCTGCCTGGCTCTCAAATTATCATGTCTTCCTAACTTTTACCTTGGTGTCTGCCTGCCTCTCAAGCTATCATTTCTTCCTCACTGTCTACTTGGTGTCTGCCTTTCCCCCAAGCTGTCATTCTTGTACTACAATAAACGCTGCCAATGTCAGATTAACTACTCCATCATCTATTGTACTTTTTTCCGGTCTCTACGCCCATCGTTTCCCTTCTCATCACTGGTCATTTGAAACATTTAATATGAAATAATATTTATTTTAAAAAAAAATTGTTGTCATTGGTATACAGTGTAAGGAAATATTTACTTTTTAGTATACATTTATTATTTTCCAGGGGGTGTCATACGACCTACCTTGATCAATACTGCAGGCGCCTATGGCTCCATTTGAAATATATCCCGAATTTCTCAAAATTTTCTTAAATGTTCTTATATACCTACAATCAAACTATTATTATATGTTAACATGAACAAATCTATTTAGAACACATCAATAGTTTATACCGAATGTTAATTAAGAGATGATACAAAGTATTTTAACCGTAAACCTTTGATTGAAACATGCTCTTTAAGATGTGTCCAGTTTGTTGGAATGGTAAACCTTGGGATGGAAACATGCTCTTTAAGATGTGTTCAGTTTGTAGGAATGGTAAACCTTGGATGGAAACATGCTCTTTAAGATGTGTCAAGTTTGTTGGAATGGTAAACCATAGATGGCAACATGCTCTATAAGATATGTTCAGTTTGTTTGAATGGTAAAGCACGCAAAAGCTGGCCTTGTGGTTTTCAACTAAAAACAATATGACGTTGTCATTGAATATAGTAGTCTAAAATGAAAGAAAAAGAAGAAGGTACTATTTATAGTTTTTCGTTCACCAACCAATTTCAGAAATCTTGTAAAATTATCTAATATCAAAGACAGTACTTTGGATTTTATTTGCGAACAATTAAATATTGGCAGACATTTTACATATCTTTAATTTATTACATCCCTACATAAAGGAGGATCGAAATCGGGAACTATCCCAAGTTTGACCATAATCTACAATGTTCGTACACCTTTGGTTAAGCTTTTAAATAAAATATAAACTTGTTTTATAAAAATTATCTCAAAGTTTCTTAAAATCTACATCTGAATAGGAAAAACAATAAATTTTTCTTTTAGATGAATTTTAAAGAAAAGTTTTACGGTACATTTTATTTTTAAGACATTTGATTTACAAATTAAAAATAAATTGCCCCACAAAAATATCTAAATGTAGATATAAATGAATATTAAATGCGTTCATAATTATTTCCCCTGAACGCCAATTTATTGGAATTCAAGCCCCTCTATTGTTTTCAAATACGTAAAATTAAATTTTAAAAATCTATAAGATAGAGAAACATGCAATAACAATGCAATGCATTTGTAAGAAATATTGTTTATTGTATACTTTTTAGTAGATTTTTGTAAAAGGGTGTTTTTTCAAGTATTCTATTATAGACTCTTTACTTTGCCATTTTTACTTTATCTCATATAGTGCTGCAAAGTTACCAAGCGAGTTGTGGGACATCGGTCGTTTTACTTTAATACATTTTAATACGTAACATAACATTTCAAATACTCTTTAAATCGTACCGTTTAAATCATATCGATCATGTCTATTAGATATTGATAAGAAAGATCTTTGTGTTTTGTTATTAAGTATCTTTGTTTTGACATGAGACTCATACTATAAGTTAGCGTCTATTGTGGCTTACTTGTGTTAAACATATGTTAATTGAATAGTCTTATTTATGGGACAGCCATCTATATTGTATAGCATATCTTTTATGATGTTTTATTTCAAGTTGCATAAGAAATTCATACATTATTTAAAAAAACAACAACACACATTTAATATTAGACAGTAAATTTAAAAGATGTATTATTTTTCGTTATATTGTATAGCATATCTTTTATGATGTTTTATTTCAAGTTGCATAAGAAATTCATACATTATTTAAAAAAACAACAACACACATTTAATATTAGACAGTAAATTTAAAAGATGTATTATTTTTCGTTACTTTAAGTGAAATTGAGAATCCATTTGTTTATTGTATTGTTGTCGTGTTTGCTTGAGCCAATAAAACAAGTTTGTGTCAGAGAAATTGTATTCTTGTCATGTTTCATTGGGCACATTAAAACAATGTAGTGTAGAAATTTGAGAAAGTGTCACTGAACATAAGGGAGCTCGTGAAACCATAGACTACCTAACCATATTTTGGGTCATTGAGCATAGCTTGTCAATCAATAATATATAAGGAGAGCCCCTATTAATGCAAAATGTCTACACATTAAAAAAACAGGAGTTCATTGTGATTGAGGTAGAAAGTTCATGACATAATATAGCATTATAAATCATATTTTTTTAAAGAGTTATATTTCTAGTTTTTCACTTCTGCTATCCGAGAAGGGCTATTAGCCAAAATAACATTATCATAATGTCATGGAATCTAATTTGAACCATTCACATAATCTTTTTTTCAAAAATTTTCTTTTCCTTTCATCCGAACAAAGTTTAAACAAAATAAATGTGTTTCAAGGGAAACAATCGCATTCTTATACTACATCTTTTAGTCGATATCATTTAGGATTTTGTAAGAAATTTTATTTAATTTTTGTGCCATGCAAATATCCGAACAAAGTTTAAACAAAATAAATGTGTTTCAAGGGAAACAATCGCATTCTTATACTACATCTTTTAGTCGATATCATTTAGGATTTTGTAAGAAATTTTATTTAATTTTTGTGCCATGCAAATGTACTAATTTTATAGGTACAATAGTTTTGTAATTTTTTATATAAAATTATTAAAAACATTACTTATTTAACTTGTTTTTTTTTTAAATTTTGAGACAAACTTTACATTTCAAACATTATAAGAAAGTATATATAACATTAATTATGCTTAATCAGGGCCGTTAATCTACCAAATTGCTGCAAGTGGACTATAACATTAAACACAAAACCAGCATCAATAAACAAGAAACAACACACAATAAGTCTGATATTACTTTCACAATACAGAAAACATGTATGGCACCACAGACTTAAGGCTTTTTTCCACAAACATAATTACACAGACATTACATTAGAAACGCTTTTAAGACTTAAAATACAAAACATAATTCAAAACATATGTTAAGAAATATTATGACAATATAATACATTCTTAGTTTATCATTCCAACTCATTTAGACATCAAGTTAAAAAATTATTATTTCACACAAATGTTTAATTTAGTACACTCTATTATAATGTTAACATTTTGTTTAGTTCAAACTTTAAAAAATGTGCCTGTCATATTATAGTTTTACTCTGTATATGTATATATGTATTGAATTATTTTAAATAAAAAAAAAAAAAAAAAAAAAAAAAAAAAAAAAAAAAAAGTGGCATATTATGAATACAGTTTAATCATGATTCCACTTGAATTCGATCTCTACATTTAGGAATGCAATGTCAATGAATAGTCAGAATGCCACTTGAAATATATGCTCTCCAATTAAAAAAAAAAAAAAAGTAGACTATGATGACTTATATAAAACTGTAGTCCCCTTGAATTCGATCCCCTCATCTAGAGATTTAATAGAAATGAATACTCACTATGTTTGCAATTGATAATCTTGCAAATTGTGCACGAAAACTTTATCATATATAGATATATGTAAAAGTTAAAGTTTGTGGATTTGTCTGTTTGTGGGTCTGTTTGTTCTACAAAGGCTTTTACGTGCATTGATGGATCTTGACCAAACATGAAACATTTAACCATCATTATCCGGAAGAAACTCTTAAGGGGCTATGAACTTTTTATAATATTCCGTTTTATGCCGGGGGCCCCGAATTCTTATACTTTCCTGATATAATCTATATCAAAAATTGACAACAAATTCTCCTACACGAGATCCATTCAGTGTCCGTATTGAAATAACGGTGGATTTAAAACTAATCATATCCATTCTACAATTTTCCAGAAAGCACTATCATTTTAAAAAAAGTTATATCTAGGCCATTTTAAGTAGATTTAAATGGGACCAGTTTTAAATTTTAACTCTATTGTTTATGCGTCTGATATGTGTAGGGCCCCCTATCTCAGACATTCTAAAAAGGTACTTTATTAAATAAGCCCACACCGGGGGCCCTCTTTTAATTTAACTGTACTTTAGTCATAGAAGTGAAAATTAGTTGTATACTATTTGGTGTTTGAAAAAATAAATACTTATCAAAGTATTTTTTATACTTTTAATGAAGGGAATTAAATTTAATCTAGAATGTTCCAGACGGTTCTTTAATGTTTTTCAGTGATATATAATTGTATTTAAAAGCTTAATTGAACAAAATCGCACCGAGAATAATCCCAAAGAGGAATAGGATCTTAGGGGGATCGAGATCTAACAGTAAACTGGTACCCATTATTATGCGAATAGAAAAAAACGGTATAAAAATAAGAAATAGCACTAAGCTGGGAAGTGGTATCTGTCGGCAGAAAGATAAATGATTCTAACATTTCTTTTGTTTTGTTCGCTTACGAAGGCTTTCGGCCGACACGTTCGCTTTTTTGTTACGTTTATTTGTTCAGGTTTAACCCTACTCTGTTTTACTCTTTTTATATTGAGGGAGGGTGGGCTCATGAACCAATCATGTATTCTTTCTTGATCTTTAAAAATAAGGATCGCAAGAGAGTAGACACCTGCTGTAAAAAAAATAATCAAGTTGTAAGATAGTAGTCACCAGTTATATAAAGGAGTCTAGGTGTAAGAGAGTAGACTCCAGTTGTAAATCAGAGGGGAGTTGTTAGAGAGTAGACATTAGTTTTAAATTGAAGTCTACTTCTAGGAGAGTACACATCAGTTGTGAATATGAGTCTAGTTGTAAGAGATTATTCACCAATTTTTAACAGGAGTCTAGATTAAGGAGCGTAGACACCATGTGTAAAAAGGAATTTAGTTGTAAGATAGTAGACACCTTTTGAAAAACTGAATCTATTTGTAAAAGAGTAGACACCAATTGTAAGTAGGATTCTGGTTTTAAGAAAGTAGACACGAGTTTTAAATATGAGTCTAGTTGTAAGCAAATAGACACCATCTGTAAATAGGTGTCTAGTTGTGAAAGAGTAGACACCAGTTGTAAATAGGAGTCTAGCTGTAAGAGAGTAGATAACAATTGTAAATAGGAGTCTGGTTGTAAGTACGTAGACACCAGTTGTAAATAGGTGTTTTTTTGTGAGAGAGTAGACAATAGTTGTAAATTAATATATATTTTGAGAGAGTATACAACAGTTGTAAATAAGAGTCGAGTTGTTAGATAATAGACATCAAATGTAAATTGAAGTCTAGTTGTAAGAGTGTAGACACAAGTTGTAAACAGGTTTTAGATGTAAGATAGTACACATCAGTTGTAAATGTTTGTCTAGATGTAAGAGCGTAGACAACGAGTAACTCTTAAATGACTTGTCTAACTAAGAATATAGTTACCGACTGCTTATTATGTAACGTGTCCAAGTTAGGATGCAGTTACAGACTGAATCTTAAATATTATATATCGTATTAGTTTTCTAACAAACATAAAATATTAATTTGACATGTATTTTACTCGTATGTTGACAACATTCCTATAACATACTTATGTATAACACAATTCCTGTACAATACTTATGAAAACATAATTCAAATAAAATACTTATCAAAACTTCATTCCCATATCATACGTACGTAAATATTATATCAATAACATACTTATGTAAACATGATTCCCATTTCATACTTATGTGAACATGATTTCAATATTATAATAATTGTGTAAAAAGATTCATATATCATACTTATTTAAACATGATTCCTATATATTCTTACAAAACATTATGTCTATTTAAACAACACACAACTAGCTTTGTTTTCAGTGTCAGTATACAATGACTTGAGCTGTTAGAAATTTTGATGTCAATAGTTAATGACTTTCTATCTAATTGGATCACATATTTATTAAAAAAAAACCAAGGTTTCAATTGCATTCCTTATTGATCGATACAATTATACAACGACAAAAATAAATATGAAATGAAGTAAAAGGTGGTGAAAAAATAATTTATTGAGTTTTGGAAATAAATATTTCTTTATTTAAGATTAACAAAGCTAACATTTAAAGCAATTAAATGTGTTTATCAATGGTGTAAAAATCTACTGAACTAATTTATATGAACAACTTGGGACATCTTAGGTTTATGTAACTCAGTGTATGAATCAAAAGAATGTCAGACATGGTTTAGAAATCTACCCACACCATCCCGAAATCTCTCTTGGGTATACAGATTGATTTTTCTCAGAAGAGCGAAACCTATGTGTCTACTTACACTCAACACTAACTATGGAAAATCACATTAACATGATATGCAAGGCTTTTTTCTAGAGCTGCAAAGAATTAGTAATATCAAAACTTTCTTAAGGTTTGATGCAACAAAGAGACTGATGTCTGCCTTCATTCATTGACTACCAAAATGCTCTAATTGTCGGTCTCCTACCTACGCTCCTGGATAAAATTTAAAAAAAGCACAGAATAATGCGGCTCGCATTGTTTTTTGCAAAAGCGATTTCGACTATGCTAAAACAGTTCTGAGAGAGTTGCATTGGCTGCCGATCCGCGCTCACATAAAGTATAAAATTCTAACTCTGTGCTACCGCTGCTTGCATGACGTGGCACCGTCCTATCTCGAAGCACTCATGACGACTTATGTACCCACAAGTCAACTCTACTCATCTGATAGTGGCAAACTTTCGATACCATGTGATCGCCATGAGACTTATGGAAGGCGCTTTTTCGCATTTGCTGGCAAAACAATTTGGAACATACTTCCTGTCGCTGTCAGAAAAGTCAACTCTACTCATCTGATAGTGGCAAACTTTCGATACCATGTGATCGCCATGAGACTTATGGAAGGCGCTTTTTCGCATTTGCTGGCAAAACAATTTGGAACATACTTCCTGTCGCTGTCAGAAACAGCCAGACACTGGCGTCTATCAATACATATTTGAAAACAGAACTATTTTGCAAACAACGTTTGATGTGATTTTTGGCTTGTATTGTTTACAGTAGCAAGAGATGAAAGACTTTAAATGGGTATTCTTGTTATTGGGATGAAGCGTGATTTTCCATTAAAATTTATTATTATTTCTACTAATCAATATGTCATATACTTAAGACATCTTAGTTTAGATAAATCAGTGCAGCCATCAAACGAATTATCATACAGCATGTAGAAGTTTGCGCACTAACCAATAGGAACTACTTGGGACAGCTTACATTTAGGTCAATCTGTGGATGCATTCAAAGAATGTTTTAGTTTTAGGTAAATCAATGGATGCAAAAAATTGTTTAATGTAAATTGTATTTATTGTTTAAAAGGAGACATTGTTTAAATAAATAAAGACAAATTGTATTTTATTATGTTAAATAAACGAAATCTTGATGTTTGTCTGATGAATACGTTGTTGAGAACTGAACAGTCACGTAATGTTAATACAGTGAGCTGTTCAAGTGCAACGACAAATTAATACTGTGTGTTGTTAAAGTGCTCAATTAAACTAATACAGTGCGTTGTTCAAGATCTATGTTATATTAAAACAGTGTACAGTTCAAGTGTAATTTTATATTAATAAAGTTTTTTATTCAATTGTTATGTTATATTAACAATGTTTTTGTTCAAGTTTTATGGTATATTCATAAAGTTTTTTGTTCAAGTGTTATGGTATATTAATACAGAGTGTTGTTCAAGTGTCACGTTGTATAAATATATTGTTGTTGCTAGTATCACCAATGTTTGAGAGGAGTCTTTGGGGAGGAGCCATTTGTGAGGAGACTATTGAGAGGAGTCTTTTAAGAGCAGCATTTTTTCTCGTATTTAGTAAACTCTCTTCCTAAATAAAAAACGCAACGTTTTAACATTCCCTATATTCTGATTCATAATGAGATCGAGTTTCATATCTATTACAAAAGTCCTTGTCCTATCCAAAAAAACACACATTGCCTTTTCCAAAAGATGACACATTGACAGATACATAATATGATAAATACAATTAGCATAATGGTATATAGATTGATTGAATATAACTAAAGCAATATAATGTTATATATTTTTGTCAGAAAGTAAATGATGTTTATTTTATATATCATTAAGCATAGTTACAAACTTTTGATAAAAATCGTTTTTAAACATGTATTTTTTAAATTAATTCTTAACTCAATATACTTGAAAAAGAATCGGTAGCGTATGATACATATTAGTTTAACATAAAAAACAATAAATGACGTAATCAATTCTTGATTAGTTCTGTATGCTTTGCTAAAGTTTCAGGTTATGTTAAAACGTCTATTTTTAATCACTTTTAAAACCTCCCCCCACCCTCCCAAAGATTAAATAAATACATAAGAAAATTATTTAATTAAATTATGAATTGTATATATATAAATATTTATATCCTATATATAAAATGCATTAGATTCAATAGGTTATTGATATATTTTGACAACAGACCACACTTCCAGCGTAGTAAATAATTTCGTTTCAATGTCTCATCAAGTCTTTGCAAATGAGCATCATGTATTAAAATATGTGCAGTTTGAGCAGAGTCTTTTGACCATGAAACGGCATTTTAAATAAAGATAACAATTTATATAAGGGCGTCTTATTTAAAACTAAAATATAATTAAATATTACAGTTTATTTAAACCATGCAGTAATAAGGTGGCAATATAGTAAAGGCAATCAGAAAAGGCTAAGCAAGGGAGACAAAATGATCATTAAAATGTAACTTATAATTTTGAATGCAAGTGCACACACGAAAAGTAGCAGGGGTCCCAGGAAGTCAAACCACTTTGACTTTGCTAAAAAAATGGAAAATATTGACTATGATATATTACTTTTAAAAAATGCCCAAGAGATATTGTCAAGACAAGTATTGATAATTAGATGTTGTCAAGAGTATAATTGAAATTCAAGTTTTATGATGTGCAACACAAGGGCCCCGCAAAGCGTCAAATTTCCATCTACCATTTTTACTTAACAAAATATGCATTCAAATAACACAAGTTTGCCTTTTTGCAAATCTTTCAGCAGAAAATGTGGGTTTTTCCATCTACTTGAACATGAAGGACTATGGGGCTGTAAGTTTTCCCAAGTTGTTTCAGTCGTGCATGAATGTAGTTAGGGTTAGCTGATGGAAGAGAACAACAGGAAATAATACACACATTGATAGACACACAACATAGTGTAGTACAAAGCCGATGGTAGCAAAGACTAAGAAATAATGCACAGTTTGATTGATACATAACATAGTCTCTAAAACTATTTCCTTACTCCTAATGAATTTTAACGTACAGACTTAAAAATGGGATTACCTCTATCTCTGGTTTTAACAAATAATGATTTGGAAGAATTTTTTTTTGCAGCATTTGATGGTCCATTATGGGTAGCTACATATATTTTCCATATTATATATTAGCATTATATTATTGTTCGTCCGTCGAGGATCGACGACGACCATCGAGTCGTCTCGTGACTGATGACTTGCGCGGATGACTTTGTATGACTTTGTGAAGAAGAGTTGCGCGGCGTCTACCTCACACTCTCGTCTTAGCCCTCCATATCCAGTGGCAAGACTCTACGTCAAGACGACCAGGGATGGGTTCGGTTGCAGGAATTGTCATTAATTGCGCCTTACGGGACTCCAACTCCGGGTTTGAATTCAGAGTTTCATTCTCTTAGATGAGTTGCCGACCAAGGTTAACGAGTCTCATCCACCCGGGGTGATGTTGTTTGCATGACTGGTCTTTGGCTGGACTTGAACACCAGACCACCAACTTGAGGTTTGATCAGTTTAGACCAGTTGGCCACCCTGTCACCATAATATGCGCATTGCATCAAATTGTTTTTCATATTCTGATATTAATGTTTGACAACAATTTCTTAAGTCAAGTACGTTTGCTGGTGATTAAAATATATCCTCACCATTTCCTATTGAAATCCCTTTCACTTTCTTAAATAAGAATTGATTCATTATTCTATATATTCCACAACTTCCATTGCATTGAACATTTAAACTAGCTACAGGTGGTGTAAACACATACAATTGCAAATACTGCAGTGACCGCATGGTAGGTAGTGATTTTTTAGTACTCGTTGCGCAGAAAGATTTTGACACAATGAAGAAACTTCTACTACTACTACACACCACTCCTGGCAATGTAAGTTGTTACGTGATTATTACTCTTTACCTTTAAGTTTATATTATTACCCTTTTACTTCATTTATTATCTAACTAACATATAGTTTGTACAACAGTTTCTAACATCAAATACATTTCATTGATGACTCATGACACAAACGTTCTTTTACTTGAACATCGAAATTTTAATAAATCAAGATCAACTCTTTTTTTAGCGCATTTTTTATAATTGTACAAAAATTATAATAATTACTGCCCACCCCCACACACCACTCCTGGCAATGTAAGTTGTTACGTGATTATTACTCTTTACCTTTAAGTTTATATTATTACCCTTTTACTTCATTTATTATCTAACTAACATATAGTTTTTACAACAGTTTCTAACATCAAATACATTTCATTGATGACTCATGACACAAACGTTCTTTTACTTGAACATCGAAATTTTAATAAATCAAGATCAACTCTTTTTTTATCGCATTTTTTATAATTGTACAAAAATTATAATAATTACTTCTCATATCTTCAACACTAAAAAAAAAAAAAAAAAAAAAAAAAAAAAAAAACTTCTGAGTTGATACAGTCGTATGAATAAAAAAGTCATTTATATTTTTAGTTTTCATGTTATAGAAATACATATATTTTTATTTTTTTTTTTGTTTTTTTATATATGTTGTTAAAATGAAATGTTTAAATAATAGGAATTAAAATTTCAGTAATAAATAATTTTTCAGGGGAAATAAGTGTTACATATTTTATATTTAATAAAGACATATTTAGGGATATTATGGCATATTATAACTTATAAAGATTTGTTTTAAAATCGTGTTTTTTAAGTAGAGTAATACGAAACTAACAAACGTTTGGAATTTTTTAGCGTATTTTAACATTTCTAACTTGATTTTGCGTCTTTTGAAAAATTTTGAATTTTGAGTTATGCAAGTATTATATATTTTAAGTAATAAAGCTTATGGCCTGGTAACTTTTGGCATTTTTTCCAAGAGGGCGTATTCTCGTACGCTCGAATTCGATCCTTACTTGTAAGGATGCAATTCAAAAATACTCTATCTCTCTCTTCCACACACACAACCTTCCCAACCCCCTCACTCAAATCCTTGGACGTCCAATCTCCTTGTACGCATATATTATTAGCTGAACCCCGACATTTAAAAACTATCTATCTTGAAATTAGAGCTATTTTAACTCATATAATTTATCCCACTTCAGTAGTGATAAACAATTTAAATTCCATCATCAATTCTAATTTTTGACTTAATCAATATCGTACAGTACAGTACAGCTCTATTATGTCAACGGCAACGGGGTTCGTGAAAAAGCGTCCAGATAACCGATGAGCATGATAAACGAAAACCAATATGACGGCAATATATAAGCATGCGCTTGAAATTTCTTTATTGACATGATATGCCCTTTTAAATGCTGGTACTTAAGTAAAAACATATTTTAAAAATATAATACAGTTATTTAGAGAAAATTCTAAAGACAAAAATTAAACAAGAATCCATTTTGTATCAATAGTCCATAATTAAAGCTCTCCCTAAACAATGGTTTAATAGTTTTAGCACACGACAAACTCTTACAAATGAAAATTATTTTTAATTATGTCAAAGTTGTTTATTTGCTTATTTGTATTTTACTATTTCTTCTTTCGGAGTTTAAAGGCCGACGATTGGTCAAGGCAGGGTTTATTTCAGACAGTTTTCCCCAGGTGGAATTTTATACGTTTCACCCATATTGTATTTATGAAAAACTGAAACAACTTTGGGAAACAGTAAAGCCTCAGAGTCCTTCATGTTCAAGTAGATAGAAAGAATCCCATTTCCTGTTGAAAGATTTGCTAAAAGGCATATTTGTGTTATTTGAATGCATATTTTGTTAAGTAAAAATTGTAGATCGGAAGATGACACTTTGCGGGGGCCCTTGTGTTGCAGATTATAAAACCTAGATTTCAATAATAATGTTGACAACATCTCATTATTAATACTTGTCTTGACAATATATCTTTGTCATTTTTTAGTAATATCTCCTAGTCAATATTTTCCTTTTTGTAACATAGTCAAAGTGACCCCTGCTACTTTTCGTGTGTGCACCTGCATTCAAAATTATAAGTTACATTTTAATTACTTTTTTAACTCACTCTACCAGCCTTTTTCTGATGGCCTTTACTATATTGCTATCTTATAACTGCATGGTTTAAATAAGCTATACTATTTAATTATATTTTAGTTTTAAATCAGAAGCCCTTGTATATAATGTTATCTTCATTTATTTTGCAGTTTCATGATCAAAAGACTCTGTTGAAACTGCACATATTTGAATACATAATGCTCACTTGCAAAGACTTTAAAACAATAAATACAATTCATATTAAATTGTTTTTGCATCCATTGATTTATCTAAATCTAAAACATTCTTTGAAATCATCCACTGATTGATCTAAATTTAAGCTGTCCCAAGTAGTTCATATAGTATATTTCGGAAAGTTCTACCCGCTGTATGAACGTTCGTTTGATACATGCACTGATTTATCTAAACTAAGATGTCTTAAGTATATTACAAATTGATCAGTGGAAATAATAATAAATTTTAATGGAAAATCACGCTTCATCCAAATAACAAGAATACCCATTTAAAGTCTTTCATCCCTTGCAACTGTAAACAATACAATCCAATATATCTAGAAGATAATAGCAAGCTGGAAAAGAGGGTAGACAAAATCACACCATAAGTTGTTTGCAAAATATATGTGTTTTCAAATATGTATTGATAGACGCCAGTGCCTTGCTGTTTCTGACAGCGACAGGAAATGTGTTCCTAATTGTTTTGCAGCAAATGCGAAAGGGCGCCTTCCATAAGTCTCAAGGCGATCACATGGTATCGAAAGTTTTCCACTATCAGATGAGTAGAGTTGACTTGTGGGTACATAAGTCGTCATGAGCGCTTCGAGATACGACGTTGCCACGTCATTGCAAGCAGCAGTAGCACAGAGTTACAATTTTATACTCTTTGTGAGCGCGGATCGGCAGCCAATGCTCAGACCTGTTTTAGTATAGTCGAATTTACTTTTGCTAAGAACAATGCGAGCCGCATTATTCTGTGCTTTTTAAAAATTTTTATCCAGGAGCGTAGGTGGGAGACCCACAATTAGAGCATTTTGGTAGTCAATGAATGAAGGCAGACATCAGTCTCTTAGTTGCATCAAACTTTAAGAAAGTTTTGATATGACTAATTCTTTGCAGCTCTAGAAAAAAACCTTTCACAGCATGTTAATGTGATTTTCCATAGTTAGTGTTGAGTGTAAGTAGACACATAGGTTTCACACTTCTGAGAAAAATCAATATGTATATCAAGAGAGATTTCGGGATGGTGTGGGTAGATTTCTACATCATGTCTGGACATTCTTTTGATTCATCCACTGAGCTACCTTAACCTAAGATGTCCCAAGTTGTTCATATAAATTAGTTCAGTAGATTTCTACACCATTGATAAACACATTTAATTGCTGTAAATTTTAGCTTTGTTAATCTTAAATAAAGAAATATTTATTTCAAAACGTAATAAAGTATTTTTTCTCCCACCTTTTACTTCATTTCATATTTATTTTTGTCGTTGTGTAAGTTTATTGATCAATAGGGGATGCAATGGAAACATTGTTTTTTTTTTTGTAATAAGAATGTGATCCATTTAGATAGAAAGTCATTAACTATTGACATCAAAATTTCTAACAGCTCAAGTCATTGTATACTGACACTTAAAACAAAGTTAGATGCGTGTTTTTTAAATAGACAATATGTTTACAATAGTATGATATATGAATCTTTTTACAAAATTATAATATTGAAATCATGTTCACATAAGTATGAAATGGGAATCATGTTCACATAAGTATGATATGGAAATAATGTTTACGTACGTTTGATATGGGAATGAAGTTTTGATAAGTATTGTATTTGAATTATATTTTCATAAGTATGGTACAGGTTTTGTGTTATACATAAATATCTTAAAGGAATGTTGTTAACATACGAGTAAAATACACGTCAAATGAATATTTTATGTTTGTTATCAAACTAATACGATATATAACATTTAAGATTCAGTCTGTAACTGCATCCTAACTTGGACAAGTTACATAATAAGCAGTCGGTAACTATATTCTTAGTTAGACAAGTCATTTAAGAGTTACTCGTTGTCTACGCTCTTACATCTAGACAAACATTTACAACTGATGTGTACTATCTTACATCTAAAACCTGTTTACAACTTGTGTCTACACTCTTACAACTAGACTTCAATTTACATTTGATGTCTATTATCTAACAACTCGACTCTTATTTACAACTGTTGTATACTCTCTCAAAATATATATTAATTTACAACTATTGTCTACTCTCTCACAAAAAAACACCTATTTACAACTGGTGTCTACGTACTTACAACCAGACTCCTATTTACAATTGTTATCTACTCTCTTACAGCTAGACTCCTATTTACAACTGGTGTCTACTCTTTCACAACTAGACACCTATTTACAGATGGTGTCTATTTGCTTACAACTAGACTCATATTTAAAACTCGTGTCTACTTTCTTAAAACCAGAATACTTCTTACAATTGGTGTCTACTCTTTTACAAATAGATTCATTTTTTCAACAGGTGTCTACGATCGTACAACTAAATTCCTTTTTACACATGGTGTCTACGCTCTTTAATCTAGACTCCTGTTTAAAATTGGTGAATAATCTCTTACAACTAGACTCCTATTCACAACTGATGTGTACTCTCCTACAACTAGACTTCAATTTAAAACTAATGTCTACTTTCTAACAACTCCACTCTGATTTACAACTGGTGTCTACTCTATTACACCTAGACTCCTTTATATAACTGGTGACTACCTACTATCTTACAACTTGATTCGTTTTTTACACAAGGTGTCTACTCTCTTAGGATCCTATTTTTAAAGATGAAGAAACAATAACTTATTGGTTCATGAGCCCAACCTCCGTCAATATAAAAAGAGTAAAACAGAGTAGGGTTAAACCTGAAAAAATAAACGTAACAAAACAGTGAACGTGTCGGCAGAAAGCCTTCGTCAGCGAACAAAACAAAAGAAATGTTAGAATCATTTATGTTTCTGCCGACAGATACTACTTCCCAGCTAAGTGCTATTTCTTATTTTTATACCGTTTTTTCTATTCGCGTAATCATGGGTACCAGTTTATTGTTAGATCTCGATCCCCCTAGGATCCTATTCCTCTTTGGGATTATTCTCGGTGCGATTTTGTTCAAATAAGCTTTTAAATACAATTATATATCACTGTAAAACATTAAAGAACCACCTGGAACATTCTAGATTAAATTTAATTTCCTCCATTAAAAGTATAAAAAATACTTGATAAGTATGTATTTTTCAAACACCAAATAGTATACAACTAATTTCACTACTATGACTAAAGTTAAATTAAAATAGGGGCCCCGGTGTGGGCTTATTTAATAAAGTACCTTTTTAGAATGTCTGAGATAGGGGGCCCTACACACATCAGACGCATAAACAATAGATTTAAAATTTAAAACTGGTCCCATTTAAATCTACTTAAATTGCCTAGATATAACATTTTAAAATGATAGAGCCTTATGGAAAATTGTAGAAAGGATATTATTAGTTTTAAATCCACCGATTTTTCAATACGGACACTGAATGGATCTCGTGTAGGAGAATTTATTAATTTTTCATATAGATTATATCAGGAAAATAAACGAATTCGGGGCCCCCGGCCTAAAACGAAATGTTTAAAAAGTTCATAGCCCCTTAAGAGTTTCTTCCGGATATGATGGTTAAATGTTTCATGTTTGGTCAAGATCCATCAATGCATGTAAAAGCCTTTGTAGAACAAACAGACCCACAAACAGACAAATCCACAAACTTTAACTTTTACATATATCTAAATATGATAAAGTTTTCGTGCACAATTTGCAAGATTATCAATTGCAAACATAGTGAGTATTCATTTCTATTGAATCCCTAGATGAGAGGATCGAATTCAAGTGGACTACAGTTTTATATAAGTCATCATAGTCCACTTGCTGTAATTTGGAAACCACCCAACCCTAGTTAAGCATAATTAATGTTATATATACTTCTTATAATGTTTGAAATGTAAAGTTTGCATTAAATATTTAAAAAAAAACAAGTTAAATAAGTAATGTTTTTAATAATTTTATATAAAAAATTACAAAACCATTGTGCCTATAAAATTAGTACATTTGCATGGCACAAAAATTAAATAAAATTTCTTACAAAATCCTAAATGATATCGACTAAAAGATGTAGTATAAGAATGCGATTGTTTCCCTTGAAACACATTTATTTTGTTTAAACTTTGTTCGGATGAAAGGAAGAGAAAATTTTTGAAAAAAAGATTATGTGAATGATTCAAATTAGATTCCATGACATTATGATAATGTTATTTTGGCTAATAGCCCTTCTCGGATAGCAGAAGTGAAAAACTAGAAATATAACTCTTTAAAATAATATTATTTATAATGCTATATTATGTCATGAACTTTCTACCTCAATCACAATGAACTCCTGTTTTTTTAATGTGTAGACATTGTGCATGAATAGTGGCTCTACTTATATATTGATTGACAAGCTAAGCTCAATGACTCAAAATATGGTTAGGTAGTCTATGGTGTCACGAGCTCCCTTATGTTCAGTGACACTTTCTCAAATTTCTACACTACCTCTTACACAACATTGTTTTAATGTGCCCAATGAAACATGCCAAGAACACAATTTCTCTGACACAAACTTGTTTTATTGGCTTAAGCAAACACGACAACAATACAATAAACAAAATGGATTCTCAATTTAACTTAAAGTAACGAAAAATAATACATCTTTTAAATCTACTGTCTAATATTAAATGTGTTTTTTTTTAAAATAATGTATGAATTTCTTATGCAACTTGAAATAAAACACCATAAAAGATATGCTATACAATACAGATGGCTGTCCCATAAATAAGACTATTCATTTAACATATGTTTAACACAAGTAAGCCACAATAGAGGCTAACTTATAGTATGAGTCTCATGTCAAAACAAAGATACTTAATAACAAAACACAAATATCTTTCTTATCAATATCTAATAGACATGATCGATATGATTAAAACGGTACAATTAAAAGAGTATTTGAAATGTTATTTTACGTATTAAAATGTATTAAAGTAAAACGACCGATGTCCCACAAATCGCTTGGTAACTTTGCAGCAATATATGAGATAAAGTAAAGATTGCAAAGTAGAGAGTCTATAATAGAATACTTGAAAAAACACACTTTTACAAAAATCTACAAAAAAGTATACAATAAACAATATTTCTTACCAATGCATTGCATTGTTATTGCATGTTTCTCTATCTTATAGATTTTTTAAAATTAATTTTACGTATTTGAAAAAAAATAGAGGGGGTTGAATTTCAAAAAATTGGCGTTCAGGGGAAATAATTATGAACGCATTTAATATTCATTTATATCTACATTTAGATATTTTTGTGGGGCAATTTATTTTTAATTTGTAAATCAAATGTCTTAAAAATAAAATATAGCGTAAAAGTTTTCTTTAAAATTTATCTAAAAGAAAAAATTATTGTTTTTCCTATTCAGATGTAGATTTTAAGAAACTTTGAGATAATTTTTATAAAACAAGTTTATATTTTATTTAAAAGCTTAACCAAAGACGATTACAGGGTCTCGATTAGGGTCAAACTTGGGGTAGAGGAGATGGTTAAATTTTATCTGAAGAGAAAGTCGAGGTGTTTCAACATAAAGAATGGGCTGACCGATGGACTGTTGACTATAGACCAAAAAAAAACGTGATTGTATTGACTTTTAGAGTGTGGTATGATTAAAAACTCCAAAATCTTGTTTCTGGTACCAGGAAGAAAACAAGCATGCTTCCATTGTGCCTCTTTGAACCACTGGACCAGCAAATGCAGACATGTTCGAAAAGAAAAGCCTTCACAGGAACATGACATAATAGACTCACCAGGCCGATTAATAATCGACGAAGGTAATACAGACGGGTTGACCCCTGGTAACATACAAAACGTGGTCAACGAGGGAGAGAACCCTACAACCATGGCAGACTTCGTCGCCGAAGTAGAGATCCTTACAACCGAGGCAGACATCATGACCGTGCGAGAGAAAACAACAACGACAGCAGCCGTGGAAGGAGACAAAAATGAAGGAAATGAATGGCAGACAATCGAGCATAGGAAAAAGAAAACAGTAAAGAAAGACGACAATTCCGAGCAGGGCCGCACATATGCGGATGCATTGACAAAAGGAACAACATCGCCGTCTTTGACAAAATCTCCAACACAACTGAGAAACCCGGCCCGAGGCTTCGCAACCTATCCTAATACAACGTCTCCTACAAGACGGGGAACCAAAACGCGACCTTGTGACGGGCAAAACACCGGGGAGAAGAAGAAAGTCTTCAAATGTAATCTTTTCCTCGAGGACGTTCCAGATTTCACTGAAGACGACACGTCTTCTGAAGAAGAATCAAACTATACTTCGGACTTTTAAAATTAAAAAAAAAATTGACAATTTTATTTTAAAATATTTTAAACAGAAATTTACAAAGTTAATTTTCATTAACATCAATACACCACTAACAATGATGGGGACAACACAACTAATACTTTTCTCATTAAACATAAGAAGTTGCAGAAACAAAGAAAAACACATAATTAATATTGTCAAAAAACACATATGCGAATTTATTTTTTTACAAGAGACAAATATAAACACAGACGATGACGCACAAAGATATACAAAATCTTTAGGCATGAAAAACAGTCATTTCAGTTTAGGCAGACACTGTAAGGGGGTAGGAATAGTACAGACATCAGATAGATGGGAGATAACGCACAAAGACAGGGATAGCGAAGGGATAACTGTCATACTCAACATTAAAGACAAAAGAGACACATACACACTGGTCAATATATATGCCCCCTCACAGCACACAGAAAAACCATTATTTTACAACACACTAGTACAAACACTAAGATACTCACACAAAAGGGGAAAGATCATTTTGGGAGGGGATTTCAACTATATAACCAGCAGTTTAGATACAACAAACCCAAAAAAGAAAAGATACAATTTTAGAAGAAACAACAGGCACAGAAATAATACAATACATAACAGAGACATATAACATGGTTGACCCATACAGAACACTACACAGGGAAGGGAAAGAAACAACATTTACATGCAATACTTTCAACACCAAGTCAAGAATTGATAGGTTCTATATACCAATAGTAGATACAATAAATGAAGCAAAACACATTCCAGAAACACTAGACTTTACAGATCACAAAGGAGTGAAAATTAAAATAAATACAACAAGATCAAACATCATAAAAAAATCCCCACATTGGAAATTTAACAATTCACTTTTAGAAAACAATCAGTACACAGATCTCATTAATAACGTAATAAAACAATATAGCACACTACCCAAAACAGACATAGGACAACACTGGGAACTTTTAAAATCCACCATCAAACATATCACACAAAACTTTGCAACAAGCTTACACAGACAACTCAGAGAAAGAGAAAAAGAATTAGAAATACTCATACCATCAGAGAAAGCAACAAACCCTTTCAGCCCCCAAATACAAGCATTTGAAGAAGAACTAGAAAAAAATAAACAAAATAAATACAATGGGGCACATGTTAGGAGCAGAATTTTCACTAACAACCAAGAGGCACCTACAAAGATCTTTCTAACAATAGAACAAAACATACAAAAAAGTAGACAGATAGGGCAGATCGTTGACACAATTCGGGAAACACACACTGAGACGCAAAATATCGTAAGCACATTTGAAAAATACTACACACAACTTTTTGGAACAGAGAAAATTGAATCAGATATACAAGATAAGTACACACTATTTACACAAAAGCTAAATAAAATTCAAACACAAGAAATTGACAAAACTATTACATTAGTAGACATTAAAACATCCCTGTCCAGCATGAACAAAATTAAAACACCAGGCCCAGATGGCCTTACAACAGAATTCTACCTTTTCTTTTTCACAGAACTTGGACCAATTTTACATGCCACACTAGAAGAAGCTTACATCAACAATGAGTTACCACATTCAATGAATACTTCATACGTAACGCTTTTACCAAAAAAAAAAGATACAGACCGAACACAACTTAAAAATTACAGACCCATATATTTACTTAACACAGACTATAAAATTCTTACAAAAACTCTAGCAAATAAATTAAAACCACATTTAAATACTTTAATACATATAATCCAACAATGCAGCATCAAAGGGAGGGACATCCAGAACCGCAATCATTTCATTAGAGACCTTATTCAATATTCAAATGATAAAAACATCCAAACTTGCATATTATCTCTAGACCAAGAAAAAGCCTTTGATAGGGTAGACCATAAATACCTACATACAATATTACGACACAACAAACTAGGAGATTATTTTTGTAATTGGGTTAAAATTTTATACAAGTCCAGAATTAGTAATCTTATAATTAACAACACACTTTCTAAAGACATTAAAATTGACAGATCAGTTAGACAAGGGTGTCCCCTATCTCCATACCTTTATATCATATCCTTTTAACCCTTGTTGGAGAGAATTAGAGGGGAGGAGGGTATTAAAACAGTAAGGATCCCTGGAGGTAATGAAACGAACGTCATTGAACATATATAGGTCAAGAAATAGAGACAAGTTAGTAACTAAAATGATCGTCATTGTTATTTTCGGAAGTTTGATTTTCAAAAACCAAGATTACGGGAAATTAAGGAATGTATACACAGTTAATATA
>CAXITT010001607.1:8007-42130 GCA_964033795.1 Lymnaea stagnalis
GTTGATCTGTTAGGCCTGAATCCGCATTGGTAATCACCTAGTATTTCTTCAGTGTAAGGTTGTAGTCTTTTGGCAATAAGTTTCGTCAGTATTTTGTATGTAACATTTAATAGGGAGATTCCTCTGTAGTTTGTGCACTGAAGTTTGGAGCCTTTCTTGTGTATTGGGGTTATTAATGCTGTTTCCCATTCTGTCGGGATTTTCTCCTCTTGCCAAATTTTACTTATAAGTTTATGTATCTGATTGTGTAGTTCTTTTCCTCCATATTTAATCAGTTCTGCTGTGATAAGGTCTTGTCCGGGGGCTTTGTGATTTTTCATGTAATTAATTACCTCTTTGGTTTCTTCTAGTGTTGGGCATTGTATAAACGGGTCTGGTCCTCCCTTTGGGAGTTGATAATCTTCTTCTTGTCTATTGTCTGCATTCAGTATGTCCTCAAAATATTCAGCCCACCTCTCCAATACTTTACTATTTTCCATGATTAATTCTCCATTGTGGCTCTCACACATTTGCGGTCTGGCTTGGTATCCATTCTTTTCATCTTTTATCTTCATGTACATTCCTCTTATATTTCCCTCTCTTGATAAATCTTCTATTTCCTTTAGTTTATCCTTTTCCCATTCCCTCTTTTTCTTCCTACACATTTTTGTTGCTTTCCTCTTCTTCTTCTTCTATATCTTAAGGGCCCACGATCAATTTATTGATCATTTTGGCTCCTATGCATGTAGATGGGATTTGCAATGTTTCTGTTACTGGTGGTGATGAGGAAATTATGCACTAGGGGTTTGAAGGCATGAGGCAATAGACACAAATGTGTCTGGCTTCCTTGTATGCTTGTGTTGTCTTTCTGGTTTCCCTTTGTAACATGATCATTCGTGCTTTGTTTCTTTCCTCCACAGTCTCTCTGCATTCATTGTCGTACCAGCCTACTCTATTGTTGGTTTGCTGAAATCCCACTACTTTTTCTGCTGATCTTTTAATGGCATTTTTTATCCTATCCCACTGATCATTTATGTTGTTTTCCCCGTTTATTTCCTCGTGTGATGCTTCTAATTGTGCTTCTACTTCATTCTGGTAAGCTTTTGCAGTTAATGGGTCTTTGGGCAGCTTTTGGTAATCGTATCGTTTCTCTCTTTGATTACGACCATTGTGAACTAAGCTTATCCTCTGCCTATATTTCACCCTTACAAGTAGATGGTCCGAGTCCGCATCTGCTCCTCTAAGGCTTCTAACATCTAATATATCTGATCCATGTCTTCGATCTATTAAAACGTGATCGATTTGATTGCGGGTGATTCCATCTGGTGAGTTCCACGTAGCTTTATGTATATTTTTGTGCGGAAACTTGGTGCTGCTAACTGACATCCCTTTTCCTACCGCGAAGTCTATGAGTCGGATCCCATTGTCATTGGATTCTTCGTGCAGACTTTCCTTGCCAATAGTTGGCATGAACACCTTTTCTTTTCCTATTTTGGCATTGAAGTCTCCAATCACTATTTTAATATCATGTCGTGGTGCCTCTTCGTAGATCTTTTCCAGTGTTTCATAGAAGGATTCTTTATCCTGATCTTCCGCGTCTTCCGTTGGAGCATGTACATTTATTAGTGTTATATTGAACATTGAACATGGTGTATTCTTTTGTCTTAATGATGTCTGAATTCTTCCACCGAATTTCTTGCAATGCAGCAAGATATTTTGTATTTGACAAGCTGATTTATAAGGTTGGCTAAGGCTCCTGCTCTAAACAGGCTTAGTACATTCCAAGTCGCAATCCAAAAATCATGTCCATATCCATGCATAGGTCGATTTCCATTGTTATCAGTCCGGGTTTTGTTCAGTTGCTTGGCTTTCGTAACGTTGGGTTTTTTTCTGTGGCTGGGTTGTTAACCCTGCGCACAACCGTCTGGGGGGTTGCCCCTTACAGCTCTCTGGATAGCTGCCTTAGTTTTTGGGCAAGGTTCCCTAGCCTTTGTGGATCCCTCCACTTCCTACAAGGCAGTAGGTTCTGATTTTGGTCAGCCCCAGGTATTTTATTTCCCTGGTACCCTCCATATCTGGTGGGCTTTCCCCTATCCGCCACCTGGGGAGGCGCTCGATGGAAGATCAGTATCTCCGCACGAGGAATTTGTGATTGGACTTGTATTTTTATTTGTATGTTTTAAATCAGGTGTTTTTATCTTAAAATTATTTTAAAAGGAGATAACAACTACTTAAAATATTATCTTTTATAGTTTAAATTAGAGTACCAGTATATAAAAGTATACATAATTGTACTCAATATAATTTTTTAAATCTAATGCAGTGTACTACAAATGAGTGTTCTGTTCATTTTAATATATAAATCAGGAATGATTTCCCTAAACTTGGTAAAGGGATGTCAACAAAAATATACCCGGTTATAAAAATTGTCAAGAGCTGGAGAAGATATCTAGAGAATGGAAGAAATGGAAAGAAATAGTTAATGGCTTTTTTCCACTGGCAGTTGATCAGACCAAGAAGAAGAGTACTGGAGATAACTTGTCAAATAGCACCTAAAATTTCCATTAAATCAATTTAACAATTATATTGATTATTTTTTTTATTAATGAACTTTTACTTTTATTTATGAATGTTAAGGAGAGCTTTACTATACTTGTACAATATAAAAGTATTTTTGAGAAATGTAAGCTTTTTACTATAATTCTATCTCATTTGAATGGTCCTTATTTAAATATTTATTATATCTTAAGTCAAGTTTTTCATTTTTCTACATTCTACAAAAAAAAAATGTCTATAACATGACTCAAACAATAATATAAGATTTTACGTTTTCTGTGGAAATTATTAAAAAATGGAACTAAGGGGTCGCCACAGAACAACAATATAATGCCTAACCTATACTGCGCCTAAAGTAAGTTTAATAAAATACAAAGTTGAACTCTTTAATTTAATTAAGGGGACATCCATTTGCTATGATAGCACTAAAAACAAAAAAGGGGGGTGGGGGTAGGAGAATTAAATTTCTAATTGTTATTATTATTTGTAATCAGGGTTACGGAGCTCAGGAGCAATATTTTCTTTGCCTGGAGCTCAAGCTGATAAATTTCTCATTGATCCAATTGGAAGTACAAAGTAGTCATTTGTGTTACAGTTACAGGGTTATAGTATATATGCTGTACAAATAATAAGCCTATTTAATTTATAAATACCTTTCAATTACATTATACCCTTCGCCCATTTATTGTCTAATGTTTCTATTACATCTTTTTCTAAATAAGTACATAATTATTATTTGGAGGCTGCTGTTGTTTTGATAACTTAGCTTAGTCAATGTAAACACGACCTAGTGACCTAGATTGAAGAAATTCTTCTTAGTGTTTGTTCATGTTATATGGAGGGTGCATAATCATACAGATATTTAAAAATGTGCACGCCATCAAAATATGATCAAATAGTTATTTTAAAGTTATGACAAGGCTTCATACAAAAATTGCATCAAATGTGTGAACAAAAATTTGATGGTCTGAACTGAGCATTAGGGTAATTCATTCAGCTCATCAGTCTATTTAAACCAACTGGTCAAGGTAATACATTGTATCATTCAGTCTTCGTGCCAAGACAGGTTAGGGTTATTAAAAAGTCTATATTATTAGTTTTTGTGGAGCAGCACATTCATACAGCAACAAGGTTACATTTATTTGAATTACAAATGAAAAATAGTATAGGTTTAAAACGATTAAGGTTAAAGTTTGAGTGATTGAAACAATGAACAGGTTGATTGAAAAGTCTAAAAATTTTAGTTGTGTGTTAGTAGAAATTTATTTTATTAATAATTTGGTAAATGTGTTTACTTGGGTTGAGACATGATGCATGTGTTGTACACTCAGATGAGAGTCAAGATGGTGTGGTGTACATTCAGGTTTCAGCCAAGATGGTGTAGTGTACATTCAGATGTCAGCCAAGATGGTGTGGTGTACATTCCATACGGTGTCAGCCAAGATGGTGTGGTGTACATTCAGGTGCAATCCAAGATGGTGTGGTGTACATTCTGGTGTCATCCAAAATGGTGTGGTGTAATTCAGATGTCAGCCAAGATGGTGTGGTGTACATTCAGATGTCAGCCAAAATGGTGTGGTGTACATTCAGGTGTCAGTCACCATGGTGTGGTGTACATTCAGCATTCGACCAAGATGGTGTGGTGTACATTCAGCTGTCAGCCAAGATGGTCTGGTGTGCATTCAGGTGTCAGTCACCATGGTGTGGTGTACATCCAGCATTCGACCAAGATGGTGTGGTGTAAATTCAGCTGTCAGCCAAGATGGTCTGGTGTGCATTCAGGTGTCAGCCAAGATGGTGTGGTGTACATTCAGGTGTCAGCCAAGGTATAGTGTACATTTAGGTGTCAGCCAAGATATGTTGTACATTCAGCTTCCAGGCAAGATATGGTGTATATTCAGCTGCCAGCCAAGATATGGTGCACAATCAGCTGTCAACCAAGAATGTGTCATATAGATTTACTTAAATGTCTTGGATTTCACCCTCAAGTCACTTGTGTAGAATGCATTAACCTGGAAGTGAAAAAACAAAATATTAAAATAATATTATTTACTGTCCCTTTACAATAGTATTTTTATTCATTTACTTCAACTGTTTCAGGTACTTCATCTACTTCACTTTAGCTGCAAGACTCATTGAAGATAAAAATATGTGTTGGTTATTGTTGGTTATTGTTACATGTAACAAAGACTGCAATGTCTACATCAAAGTTATGCATCTGAAAAAAAAACATTATAACAAAAGAAGTATTAGTAAATTTAAAGAAAAAAGGTACTCCTATATCATACGTGTCAAACTTAAGGCCAGTGGGCCACATCAGGCCCAGCATACAATTATATCAGACCTGAGAGATCTTGACCCACGTACAATTATATCGACGTACAATTATATCGGGCATGAGAGAGAATTTTAGGCTCAAATATTTTTTCATGGCCCTGCGACATAAAGTGCAAATCCTATTCCCTAATAATCTGCCTAGTCCAACGATAGGCTACCTGAGAGTGTTCTCGCTTTTTCTATTGAAATAAGCGACCATAAAAGTTGTGTAGTAAGTGGATCTTCGTTGTTACAGTAGCCTAGCAACATTCAGTTGCTCATTTTGGATACAGAAAATAATTTTCCCCCAAACCCTTTGATGTATGCATACCTCATCTTCATTTCTATAACTAAAATCCTCTAAAACTACTACTATCCGAATCTTGTGATGGATCTTAATGTAAATCATCTTCGCTATCAAAAGAAATAGTATAAAACAATTCCAAAGCTTTTTGAGCCGTTAGTCGTCTAGGAAACTTACTCACCTACTAGGGCCTAGAGTAGCCATAGCAACAGTAGGAAAAAAAAGTGCTCCAAATGACAACAAATAAACCTTGGTTTCGCTTATTAAAAATGAAATACCACTCTTCTTTGTAAAAGTCTTATTTAAAAATAGCTCTTAAAAAGTTTAACCGAGAAATAGCAAAGAAACAAACATGAAATTGAAACAACGCACAGCGCGTTGGTCCGTGCTTTTGAGAACGGCGGATGAACGCAGTGTGCGTTGTTCCGCATCGAAAGAGTTAAAAAGCCTGAATGCAGAGTAGAAGCAACAGAAGATAGAAGAATTGAAGAGGAATGTTTTTCACCAAAGCAAAATCACATACTGAAGCTGCTGTGAAAGCAAGTTTTATTGTGGCGAAGGAGCTTGCAAAATCAGGCAAACCATTTACAGAAGGAGAGCTTATGAAGTGCTGCATGATGAAAGTGTGTGACGTCTTGTGTTCAGACAAAAAGCATATTTTTCAAATGTAAGCCTTAGCACAGAAATACGGTTGCTGATCAGGCTTGTGAGATGGCCACTGATGTGATGGCCACAGCTGATCGGGCTTGTGAGATGGCCACTGATGTGAAAACACAGCTGATAGAAAAAGACAAAGACTTTGTTGCACTCTCACTTACTGTCAATGGAAGTAATGACATGACTGACACTGCACAGCTCGCTATCTTCATCCATGGAGTGGACTCCAGTTTCAATGTTACAGAAGAAATATTGGACATGGAATGCATGAGAAATGACAGGAAAAGAAATGTTTGACAACAAATGTCAAAGTTTAACCGACATGAACTTGCCTTGGGACAAACTTGTTGGACTTGCAACAGATGGAGGGAGCACTGGCGATGTGCAGCAAAAAAAGTGGACTAGTTAGTTGGAAGGATGTGTGTTAAAAATGCAGGATAAATTTACTGGTAGATTGATAGCATATCACTGCATCATACATCAAGTCTTGCTGTGTGGTAAGTCCTCAACATGGAAGGTGTAATGAGCACTGCTACACAAACCGTCAACTTTATCAGAGCCAAAGGTTTAAATCACAGGTAATTTCAATATTTTTTGCTGGAAATAGACTCACGAGTTTGGCGACATACCTTATCATACAGAGGTGCGGTGGCTAAGTCTGATAAAAGTTCTTAGTAGATTTTCCAGCTGATTGAATTTGAATTGAATATTTCTATAGCACTTGTATCCATGCTACTATAGCATGGTCACAGAGCTCTGATGTTCTTAAAGCTATTTAAACAAAAAAGTCTTTAAATATTTCTTAAAAGATTTTTTATCATTGTCAATGTCCCTCAAGGTTTGGAGCAAGCTGTTCCATAATTTTGGTGCTATCGCTTCAAAAGAGTGCACTCCGTAAGACTTTTTTCTGTGTCCATCCCCACTGGGAACTCTCAGTAAGGACTGTATTGAAGACCGTAGGTTCTTTAAGGATACGTGTTTAGAAATCAATTCTTTAAGGTATTCCGGTGCTGAGCCATCTATACAGCTGTACGCTGTGGACAGAATTTTGTAGTCAATGCGTTCACTTACAGGAAGCCAATGGAGATCTCTAAGAACTGGTGTGATGTGGTCAGATTTCTTTATTCGAGATACAATATGTGCTGCAGTATTCTGTAACTTTTGGAGTCTCTGAATTTGGTTTTGAGGTAAACCCCACAAACAACTGTTACAGTAATCTAATATTGACTGGATGAGAGTTACTGCCACGGCATTGGATTGAGGTACTCTTATTGAGTTGAGGACGCAGCTGACCCATGTTGCGCAGATGACAGAAGCATGCCCTGACGACAGAGCTGATAATGGGGAATCAGGCTAAGTTTACTGTCAATAAAAAAGCCAAGGTCTCTGACAGTGGAGGACAACGAGATCTCAGATTCAACAACTTTTATTGAAGCGATGGAAACCTTCTAAAATCTCTCAATTCATGGGCAGCATTGGGAAAGACTCCACACTTTTTCGGGTTAAAAATAAAAAGTGGAAATGTGAGTTGGCGTTTCTGTCTGACATAACATCTCAGCGACTTGAACCTGCAGCTCCAGGGACGGGACCACTTGATCACTGATATGCATGATGAAGGCATTTCAAGTTAAACTGTGATTATGGAAGACACACATGCAACTTGTCTCACTTTTCTTGTTGCCATGCAATGTTGAATCAAGTCAAGATATAGTGTTTCCCAATGCACACTTTGCTGAAAAACTTACTTTGCGCGGAGTTCGCACGGCACTTTAGTGACTTTGAAGCACAGAAAAGTCATTTCAAGCTGTTTCTTACCCATTTGTCATAGATATGGAAACTGCACCTGCAAATTTGTAGATGGAGCTGATAGACCTTCAGTGTAATGGGACGGAAGTTTAGAAGGCTTCCAATTGTTGCATTGTATAATAAGTTAATAAAATGTTTGTTTACACCGAAATAGTACATTTTTTTAAAGAAAGAAAAGTCTTTGGTTAATTTTTTAATAAAAAATGTGGCTGTGTTCATGCCATGTCATCCATCCATCCTTGCGGCGCTATGGCCCATGTAGGGTTTTGGCCTGACTCACTACTTCCTTCCACTCAGACCTAACTAATGCTTTTCTTTTCCATGCCTTGATTCCCAGCTGCTGTAGATCTTTTTCCATATCATCCACCCATCTAAGCCTAGGTCTGCCTTTGAGCCATTTTCATCTGGGGTTTGGTGATCTACCCGCTTCACTCTTCTGTCTTTTGACATTCTCTTTAAGTATCCTGCCCAGCGTAGCCTGCCATTTTTTATTTCTGCTAATAGCGTGGGATCCTGATATATACAATTTCTGGTTGGTACGTATTCTCCGTCCATATTCATCTTTTGTCATATATTTCCCCGGAGAAATTTTCTCTCCCATGTGTTTAATAGGTTTTCTGCTGTTTTTGTTTGGGTCCAAGTCATGCCCTGTCAGCTTATTATTAATGGTGATACCTAGATACTTTAATGTCTTTACTTCCTCAATACTGTGATTATTTATTGTGAGATCTGTAATTGGGTGATTCCCCCTTTGGAAATCGACAACCATTTCTTTCAGTTTTGAGACACTTAACTGAAGAAAATTTTCATTGCACCAACTGATAAAGCTAGTAAGTTGTGGTATATGCTTTCCCCTTCAGATATTAAGCAATG
Source organism: Lymnaea stagnalis (assembly GCA_964033795.1). Classification (NCBI taxonomy): domain Eukaryota; kingdom Metazoa; phylum Mollusca; class Gastropoda; family Lymnaeidae; genus Lymnaea; species Lymnaea stagnalis. Next base: position 16,499 of record CAXITT010001607.1, read on the forward strand.
ATAGTATCATCAGCAAATTTAATTATTGGAATGTTGTTGCTTGGTCTCTGGGTATTATTGGTATATATTGTATACAGGACAGGGGAGAGAACGCAACCTTGTGGTACCCTGGTACATATTTCTCTAGTTGATGATATTTGGTCATTCAGCTTGAAATATTGTGGGCAATTTGTTAAAAAGTTCAGTATCCTTGCTTGAAAATTTGAATTTAAACCTAACGAATAAAGCTTTTAAATCATTAGATGTGGTTGGATAGTGTTAAACACTGATGAGAAGTCAAAGAAAAGCACCCTAGCATATTTTTTAGGGCTGTTTAGGTGATGGTAAAGTCTTTTAAATGCAGTAAAACCTTCTGCTTTTTGCAACCCTCTCTAAAACGACTTCTTCCAACATACGACCGAAAAAAAATTCACCGATGCTTTGTAATATATAAACAACCTCTCTTAAACGACTCCCTCTAAAACACGACTTGTGATCTTCAAATAATTCAATTTCACGACCTAGCACCTGAAAAAGTCAGATTCCAAAGCAATGTTATATTTGTACGCTTAAAGAAAATAGTTTTGTTAACGACTTTTAACAGCAGACGATACACTAAAGCAGTTAGGAAGTAGTGAAAGGAAAATAACTCTTGCACTGTAAATTTTTCTTTTGAAATACTCCAAGGAGATGGCCAGTTATGGCCTGAGCAGAACCTTTCAGACCTTGCCGACACCATGTCTGGTGTTCAAAGAGACATACTAAAAGAACATGCACGGGTGGGGGGATCATGCAAACAAACAGAAATAACAGCTTTCTTTCAATAAAAAAAAAACTATTCAATGATTGAATAAAAATAATTACAACAATATTAATGCGCCTATCTTATACATAAATAGTTATAACTCTAAGCATGCACTCAGCACTTACACACGTTTTTAAACAACTACCAAACCAGCATTGATTTTTATTTTGGAATTAATGAGGAACAGGAAGGTAATGACTGTATTGGTTGTGAGACAATATGAGTTTATATTGGTTGTGAGACAATATGAGTTTATATTGGTTGTGAGACAGAGTTTAGAGACAATATGAGTTTATATTGGTTGTGAGACAGAGTTTAATCTATATTTCTGAACGTAAGATTGTGCCTATACTTAATGGTATGTGTATTTTTTTTACTTGTTTACTTAATTTTCTAAATGTTGTTTTTCAAAAATGTCCTACCTCATTTTTAAGACCCCTCCAATTAACGCCCTCGTTTTAATGACAATTTAAAGGTCGTAAAACTGAAGTTTTACTGTAATAGTAGGATGGTATCCTCTTTATTTCTGTAGGTAATGTCTTCACCTATGTAATAATACCAATAATCATAGTGTTCATATGAATTAATCTTTAAAATACTTTTAAACTTTTTCTTATAGTTGTAGTTTTGTTGTTTTGTTTTTTTTGTTCGATTGAAGGCAACATTTTTAAAAAACCTACTTCAATAGGTCATCCTTGTCATGGTAAAGTTTTAAGTCCAGTTTTGACATCTTCATATGAAGTTTTCAATTGCCAGCTTGGTCATCTGCATGTGAAGTTTTCAATGTTTAGTTCTGACATCTTCATGTGAAATTTTTAAAGTCCTGTTTGGTCATCTCCATGGCTTTCATTAATACATTCAACAAACCAAATTTGAGGAGACTCATCTGGAAGAATAAAATTTCAAACATAATTTACACTTCTAATCTAAACTTAATATTTTAACCATATTTCTTGTCTAAATTTAATATTCCAACTCTACTTCCAATCTATATCGCTATTTAATATTCTAATAACACTTCTAGCATATACTTATTATTCAAGTTCATTAAGTAAACATTCTGTTTTAAACATCACACGACAGATACTTAAGATGAATTCTGTCCCTCAAAGTTAACACTGAAAGTTATGCACTTCTTTGTTCCCCAGTCTGTTAGAATTTAACGGAGTGCTCCTCTGGCTTTAACAAAATCAAACAATCACTCTTAATTAAAGTTAATATTGTCACTAAGGGAGTGAAGTTCTGTGGTATATGATGGCTGATTATTGCACTTGAGACATACATTTGATGTTTTTAAATTGCTCTGGTTTAAAATTTTTCTTAGAAAGAATATTTGCTGGATATGTGCTAAAAATGAATAGATACAATGTATTCAAAACACATTATTTGGATAAAGAAAAGAATCTTATCTTATCTTATCTTATCTTATAGTGTTGAGATGTAGCAAAAAAACATCATCGGTAACTTTTATGGTCCTGAGCAGAGCAATCCACATGGGACCCTGATGGTAAACTCCTTCACTTTGAGCGTCACTCACTGAAGAATGTGTTCTCTTCTCTAATCTGTATCACAAATTAATTCTGACATTGTCATGCAAACACACTCATACATTTTTACACTGGCTATCTATTTTAATACATTTGAGATTAAAACTAAATATTGTGAATTTTCATTAACTATAAAACTAAAAATTGTGAATCTTAACAACAGTGTATTATTTTTAAAATATCTACTTTATGATAATTATAGTTTATAACTTCCTATAGTTGTAAATAAATTGTAAGTTAATGTAATGATTATTGGTAAACCCTTGACCATGTGTTGTTAACCCTGAAGAGCCACAAACATGATGTTTTTATCATAGTCAGATCCCACTGTGTGGCTCATCTAGGTCTAGATGGTTTAGCCTTATAAAATATTTGTCACCCCCCCCCCCCCCACAAAAAGGATTATAAGTGGAAGAATGAAGAAGCCTTAGTCGGCATCCTGAAATATCAACATAACATAAGTAACCATACTACTGACATAACCCACAGCATAAGAAATAAGCTCCCACGCCATGTCAGAGTAGTCGTGTTACAGTAACGAATTATATTATCATTTAATTCACAGCTTATATTATACTCATGCACCAGACTTGTTTACCCAGGAACTCAAAAAATAGTACAATTCCGTCTCAAAATAGTACAATACTGTCTCAGAATAGTACAATACTAAACAAATTAGTACACTTGGTAGCAATAAAACTGGCACATTCTTTAACCGAGTACACATTTTATAAATATTTAAATACCTTGTGCATTGATGACGCTTGCTGAACTTTTAAGCTGCTGGAGTTCTTTTGCACTGAAAGTTTCATCCAAGTCCAAGTAGCTTCCTGATTTTCTCTTGAGGACTGACAGGGCCTCTGTTGTTCCTTGGGCCATTGTTGTTCCCTGGTCTGTGCATGTTTTCAGGACCATAGAGAATACTCTATTGCACGCAGCACTGGAGTGAGGTATGGTGAGGATCCCTTTCAATGCATGTGCAAGATTCTTAAGGGCTGGGTGCTTTTGGCAAATTGTTTGCCAATTCCTGTCAACTCTTACCCCATCCTGAATACAATCCTCAATGTTCTTCTGCCTATCAAACTCTTCATAGATGGTGTCAACATCAGTCCCTCTGGAAATCAGAATGGGGAATCTGGTAAGGAAGTATTCTAGCTGGTGTTCTTTAACCTCTATTCTCCTTTTTGGATCAACTACAGAAGCATTCTGAAGTACAGGATCCGTTAGGGAAGTTTTTTTTAGAAGGTAGTCAAGCAACATCTCAAAATATTTTCCAACAGAAGCATAGAACTAGAACTCAACAACCCCCTTGTTTCTGGGGCTGTACTTTTCTTTGTTTTGCATCATGGTCTTTGCCTGAGATCCAACAATCAGGTCAGCATCACCTTTCTGACTGCTTCTTAGCTTGCACTGGAACTGAAAGACAATAAAAATTATAAACTAGTACTACAGGTATTATGACAAACCATTTAGATGAAAATTTAAAACAAAAGAAATGTATTAAATTTGTCCAACTAACTACAAAATAAATGCATACATTAACTCTCAAGGTACGTTGTCTTGACTATTCGCCCACGGATGGTCGATGGATTATTAATTGATTTTTTAATCACATTTTTACCTACCAAAGTTATTTTTAACGGACAAATATAGTTTTTGGATACATTTTTTTAAAATATCAATTTTAAGCGTAAATTTAGATTTTTAATAAAAAAAAATTAGCCCCAGCATCGTTCTTTTTTTTTGCCGATGACGCGATTTTCGTCCGCCATATTGCCAATCCTGTAAAAGTTCGGCGAAGGGTGGTTGCAATCATTGTGACTAATAGGGTCCGAATTTATCTTCCAACCTTGTTGGTGATTATCTTTAAAGTCTAAACGTAATAATAGTCTGATAAAAACCAGAATAAGACATGACTGCTGATGATTTTGTATATTTTCACCAGATCGAAAGTTTGCTATCAACAGTAAGATTTTTTTCTTTGTTACGCGGGTCTAAATGCTCTCAACTTTTGTGGAATTAGTGTAAAAAAACTACGTTTACATTGATATACTGTAACAGTGGACATCATTATTATTGAAATTAACTATTTTAGTTTATTTGTAAAAAACATAGTAAACTACTGATAAACAGGTACAGTTTATTTCATCTGTACCTGATGAAAAGTGAGTGCATGCAAATATGTTACTGGATCAAGCATAATAATATCGGTATGAATAATAAAATGGTAAATGAACTATTGGCTCTGGCAGATTCAATATCTAAATAATATAAATGGTTCTCTATAGTAAGCTAAGCTAAATTTAACTAATGTGTCTGGTTGATTGTACTGTGATAAACTTAGTGGATAAAAGATATCTGCCTTGGAAAAAATACAAATAATGTGGACAACAATATGATTAGTAGAAAAAAACAACAGCGGCCAAGGCTGGTAAGAGACTTATTCTTTCATTTTAATTAATTTTCAAGTGTTAGGATTATATATAGGCATATTTCTTTTAATCTGAAGAAAACAAAATGCTTGTCTTGAATAATGAAAAAAGATCTTATAGCTTTATTCTTTTTAGTTCCTCAGTAGAATTAATCAGGCAGTGACAAACTTTTTTTGATAATGCACATGTTTCTGCCGCAGCACTATGAATGATTATAAAATAGCAATGCCATGCTAAAACTGCAATGGTTATTTACAGTCAATATATAATATAATTTGAACATCTTTATTATGTTTATAAAATAGAGAGAACATTTTGTCCTGCCATTGTTATATAAATGAGTTTCTGGAAAACAGTTTTCATATTTCATACCGATATGTTTATTTGTACCCAATGTGGTATAATTTTTATAAAAATATGTAAAAATTATTCACCTTGCTTTATATTATTTGCTAATAGTAATTGTATTTCTCTCATGAAGTACTTACCTGGTTTTCTTTAACTTTTTAAAATTATTTTTAAAAATGCACTATTTAAAAAAAAAAAAGAAGTATTTTTAAAAGTGGCATAATTAATACAAATAATGGTAAAATTGCTTGAAATTTGTATATGTTGTAAAAATGGATGCCATTGATGAATATAATAAACATTTGAACTTAGGACTTAACACTTATGTTTTTGCTTCTACCTGTTTGTGGTATGTTTACATTTTTGTGAAAATTTAACACAACTAAAAACCTAAACTTTTGGCCATAAATAAAAAAAAAAAAATTAACTGCGATCTCATAAATGGTATCAAATAATAGATCATTTAATTCTGAATCCAATGATATATAACATGTTATTACTGCTATGTTATTCACTGAACAAACAGCCAGATTGTAAAGGTACCTAATGAGAGAGAAAAAAATGGCAGAAAACCAAGAACATTTAAGAGTTAACATAAGCTCACCTGGTCAACACCATTCATTAACTGCTGTTGGCAAGAGAAATCTGCTGTACAAGTCACCAATTAGGCTGCAGGGATCTCGTTCAGCATGATTATCATGGCTTCTTCTGCCTGCAGTTGGACAAGTACCTGTAAAAATAACCATGACTCATTAAAATACTATTAAGTACAACAGTATGGTAAGGTAAATAATACAAAATTACTAATGTCCACCACAGACAACTTTGCACAAGGTAAAAGCAGTACTCTCTAGTGGTCACCATTGAAGGGTAGGGTGGCCTTGTAAATTCTCATCTCCTAGCTTTGCCGGTGTACTAAGCGTCCTTGGCCACAGGACAGAATATATTTAAGATAATGGCAGATGAATTTAATTCACAGGGCATTTCATGGGTAAACTGCATTGCATTTGGCTGTGACAAAGCCAATGTGATGACTGGCCAATACAATTCAGTAGCAATACTGAATGGCAATCTCAGCATCCTAATGGCTAAATTCTTCACAGTCATTGCAGACATTTCTAAAAACAATAGCTGTTGCTATATCTCTGCCACATTTTATATCTGATATGAATAAAAGAAAATAATAAAGATATTAATGAAAATATCTGGTGTGACAATAAAATAATTATTCCTATGGCTAGGGATAACAATACTTGTTCACGCACCGATCTGCGCATGTCCAAAAATGTCGATAAAACGTGTTCTACAATATGGCGTACAGCTACACGGTATCTTTGGAAAATTGCACACTACGTCACCTTTGTTAGCTTCATATATTCACGAAATGGAATAACTTTATTTCGTTAATATTAGTGATCGCTGAAAAAAGTTAGAGACCCCCTAGTTTTAGAAAATCGAGTTTTTCATCAGTTATCCCCCCTCAAATAAAAAAAATTGGGTTGTCGGAAATGGCTCTCGTCATTAATATTTTAATATGAAGATATGAAAAAGATGACTATTAATGTTCATCTTCAAAAATTCGTGGAACACTAATCAGTTAATTGATGGGAAACAGTTTTACTATATTTTAAGAAATTATTATATACCAGTAAATCAAAGATTTTTTAAATTAATTTTAGTTTGTGTAGTCTGTTGAATTTCGGACCAGTTTTGTCCCTTGATTTTAATAAACTATTATACAATAATGTAAGTAAATATCGATTTTAAGTTTAGAAATTTTATGAGAGAAGGTCTAAACATTTTATCCGATTCGATCTTCTTTATTGAATCAATAATAGTTAAATAATCTTAATAATAAATGCTATTCTCTAATTAGTGACATTACTATAAGAGAATATATGATATTATAGTGTATATTTTAATAGTAATAGGCCTAGGCCTAAGCCTAATAATAATAATTAATACTGATAATACCATTACTAATAAACTAAAATACTATTCAATTCCATTAATACAACTGCATTTACTCATACAGTTACAGGCCTAATTTAAGTTAGTATTTTAAAAACATTAATAAAGCATTTAATTATAAATTAAAGACATCAAATAAACAAATATCATTAAGTTAACCAAGTCTTAGTTAACTTAGTAATTATTCTTAAGGCTCAAAGACAGTTTACATAGGCAAATATATAATATTTCTAATAAAATAAAACTAAAAGAAATTAGTTTTACCAAACAAAAAAATTGAATAATATTAAAAAGAAGAAATTAGGTAGATTCAGGATATGATTAGCTGTTATTTCTTGGTTTCATTCAGACATCGGAGAAAATAAATTTTAATTTTCTATTAAAGAAGTCCTTCCATTGACAAGTAAGCACGTTTGGACAAAGACAAAGTATATGAAAGAGAGATCATGGATTTATCAACAAGACCAAGCAGTTTGAAGAGCAGTCTAAATATAAAAATGACAGGCATAACATCCCCATTACCTTAATTTAATCACATACCCCGGTACTGATATGCTCCTTTTAGTCTTATTGGTGATGTAAGTAGTTTTTGTTTATAATCTTATGCATTCAAATTCATTGTAACAAAAAAGACTTCTACTTACCTTTCATAAATATAAGAATTGGTTTAAAATGTAAGCACATTATTCATTAAAATACAATAAACATGTTATTTTTTTGTTTTTTCCTTTACAAATGTTAATTTTTCCTACTTTTCTGCTTATAAATGTAAGCACATTATTCATTAAAATACAATAAACATGTTATTTTTTTGTTTTTTCCTTTACAAATGTTAATTTTTCCTACTTTTCTGCTTATGTTTTTCTTAACATACTCTCAAATATATATATATAAAAAAAAAAAGTCTTCATGTTATATAAAAGTTTTGTTGTTTATTTTGTTGTATACTGCATTGAGAATGCCTCCTGAAAATTTGGTAGCATTATCTTTTAAAATAAAAAAGTTTGGGGCAAAATAAGGCAGAAATTTGGAAAGTGGGTCACAAGTTTTTTCGGTTAAATACAAAGATAAAGAAGGGGGTTGTAAAAAATCACCAAAAAAATCATAACTCCACTTCTATAAAAGATAGAAAGATGAAATTGGTGTTGTTATAAAGGTTATAGCTAGACCATTAAAATGATGTATAATTCATGGCAATCAGACAATATTTAAATTTTGTGTCAAAGCACAAATCATCTTTCAAGCTGTACTCAGAAATTTTCTCTTTTTATTTTATTAAAACATAGCTTCTACGCAAGCTACTTGATTTTGGAAAAGTGATTTTGAATTTAATATTTAACAAAAAGATGTCAAGGATGTACTTTTACTCAGTGCTTATTTACATTTAAATGACTTACAGGCTTTGATTTTGCAATCGTTTTGACACTCAATAACTACAGCTAGTCGTTGAGGGGATATATTGTTCAAGGGATAGAGCTGTTTTGTGGGTTCTAAAAATATATTTCAATATTTCAAATGTGACTAACTAGATATTAACAAATATGTCCAAATCAAACTTCCCGGTGCAGAACAGTTGGATAATGTATTTTATTTTAAAAACCTTCTCTAGTTTTCTCCGTTTTCACAATGGCTCCGGTTCTAGCGAACAAAATAATTATGTAACAAAACTACATCTCACACACCTGGTAAAAAGGGGATGGTCGAGTGAAGTTATTGCGAGGGCAACTAAACTAGACTAAATATTACTGTTGACGCATCTAGGTAGTTCATTGTGACGCCCAAAGCAACAATATGACAATTATCACCGTCTTTTTGTTCATGTACGATAACCATTTAACAAAATTGAACAACATAAAAAAAAAAAAAAGTAGCCTACAGTTCATGAATCTTTTGTCATTTGCGACGCCATTGTGGGGGAAAAAAACAAGGAGAACTCTTCTGTCTTCAAAGATACGTTATCAAAGTTGCCCAATTGGATATATTTAGATTTAAATAATCTTTTAAAAATTGTATAGATCTATCTACTTTGTCTGATATTTCTTTCTAGCCCACTGAATCCATGCACAGCAATGTAAAGGTGGTACTCGCAAGGGACCTCAATATCAGGGGGCGCATTCGCCCAGGGCGCTGCCTTTCCTTTGCACGGCTGTGCATCCATTTATTAAGTAACGCGGCTAGAGTTTTGAGGGTGGGGGTTATGTAGGAAATATTTGTTAAAACTTTATATAAGATAGTCAATTTCCTTTCTTAAAATTTGATTATTTGTGACAGTTTCGATTTCTTTCTCAATAATTAGCTGGTGATTTACTAAGACTAAGAGGCAAAAAGCGGGAAAGTAATGAAATGTATGTTTGTACAGGTATATAGAACATAGACAGCTGAACCCAACAACTGGGTTTGAAAATGCCTTGCTGAGATAATCGTCATGCTTGACTTGTTCTTGTAAATTTATTTTCACTGCAAATTCGCAATGATTGGTTCCGAAAGATTTCAACTACTTTTATAAATATATAAATGTTTTTAATGTGCTGAAAATTATTTTTACAAAATCTTGTAAATAACCATTTTTATTATATTTCTTGGGCAGATTTTTGTGCCAATGAAAAAGTTTAAAATTTGTGGTTCTGTTCTGATTAAAGCCAAGCTCTCTAGAGGAATAGTTGAAATTAATTCATTATGAATGAAATGTTCATTATTTAGAATACCTAATTAATTCATAAAGTACTGTGTGATTAAATCTTTTAAATTAAACAATACACATAAATAATATTAAATAAAGGATTTAATTTTAATAATTAAATTAATATTATTACTTTTCTAAAATTCAAATGAAAACAATCAATGTATCTAGATCATCTTCATTACTAGATTTTTTTTAAAAATGATCTACGAAAATGGCTTTAACTAAAAAAGAAAATAAGAAAGAAAAAAAAAATCTACCCGTCCTAAGAGAAATTAATAAAGCAAAAATAAAAAGAATAAAACTATGAATCTATAAAATAACAAGGAGAAAAAAAAAATTTAAAAAAAAATTCTCATACTATTATTGTTATCACACCCGGCTCCGAAGCTATTTAATCTGTACGGAGCCACTCCGGGTGTGAATAGTCGCTTATAGGTAGCCGGGTACCTAAAGATGCAGCCAAAAATACGATAGACTTGCTGTTACGCACTGACTTACATTGGGAGAAATTAATCTCCTATTTTAATTGGCTCGTTGTAAACAGTGCCTAACAAAGGACGATACCATTGAGTCAACAACTGTAAAGATACGACACCCAAAACAGTTTCTAGTTACAATTAATTCAGATTTATTAAGTCTTAAGATAATTACAAAAGAAAAGAAAATATAATTACAATCTTCAACTTACAGTATGGTAGATCTTGTACCGGTACACAGTTAATACAGTTAGAATAATGTGCCAATAAATAATGCGAATTAAACACATATGAGCACACAAATACACAAAGAATAAAACACGCCTCGTAAGGGTGTGAACTGAGTGCATTCGTTTTGCACTCCTTTCTCTTGTGTCTCCATTTCGACGATCGGCAAGAAAATGGAAGAGAAACGAATGTGTTACATTTCCGTAACGTCACTGGCGACACATTGCGCCATTTTGCTCAGTTTGGTTCCATTGGGTGGAACAATAATGGAGACTTTGCAATTGCTCTTACTGTTTTGGATGAAAAGGAAACGTCGAACCCCAAAACGTTACTGGACACACAGAATTTTTTTACGAAGAGGTGATTTTGGAGAATATCATCATCTTCTGGATGAAGTTTTAAGAGATGAAGAAAAATGTGTTTCCTATATTCGGATGCGCCCTGAAACTTTTCAAATCCTTCTTGATCACATTGGACCTCATATTGAGAAAAGAACAACGAATTTTCGAAAACCTTTGTCTTCAAGAGAAAGACTTGTGATAACTCTACGGTAAGTGGCACATTGAAGATGACTAATGACAAAAACATAATTTAGGGCAGGTAGACAGACAGGCCGACAGGTGGGTTGAAAGATGGGTCGATGGATGATAGATTGACACTATACATTTACAGCAAAGCAAGTGTTGATGGACATTTTGCGGCTGGTCTAATCACTTGCTGAGAGTAAATTGGGAGAAATTTTAGTTGCAAGTTAAAACGTTCGGGGTCGATTCAGCAAATGAGAGCGGCAAAAAAAGGAGAGGAACGCGAGAGGGGTGCACTCCGTTGCCTAGATTGAAATATGAGACTCTTCCGGTGATTCGGCAACTGAGAGCAAAGGTCAAGCTGGGACCATCACGAAGCGGGCGGAAAACGAATGCACTCAGTTCACAGGTTAAAGTTAATAAAATCTATCTGAATCTCCGTCTCTTCGTATCTGTCAATCCTTGATATACATGTAGCGTAAGACGCTTCCAGAAGGACCTATGACGTTTTGTTTACATATCTCGGGTTAAGGAGCACATTCGAGAGATACCCGGAGACATTCTACCCAATGTGTAATTGGAAGCCGATTGTAAACAAGATACATCAAAGAGATTTAACCACGCCCACAACAGACGTTACTGTCTGCTAGGAGTGTACTGCGAGGTCGAGAAAAGTTCACGCACAGGATATTGTGCTACATAACACTTGCAAAACCTGCTAAGGTGCATTAGCATTCACTTTCAAACCCTACTAAGTTACCAGCCAATGGCAGTAGTTGTTTTAAACAAAATTTGTGAAAAAGAGCCAATCACAATTTAGCTTGCCGGCACATGTTTTTTCTTTCGACACTATTCAAGATGGCTGAAGACGACACTAGCCTTAGTACAATCGGCTAAAACGCTAACATGTCCCCATTAAAACTTACAAAAAGAAAAGAACTCCAGATTTAAAGGATCCCTCTGCTGATAATGTTTATATTTTAAAAGTTTATTACTTTATGCAAGATGGCGTCCCCACCTTAAATGCATTGTTATTGTTACGCCAATGTAACCCAATAAAATTGTCCCGTCCCCCCCCCCTTATGAATTGAAGAATTGTTGTGATATAGTAATTGTATGTGCTATTGTCTGTTACTTTGTGTTTTTATTTAGTACTTTTATGTGTTATTGTCTGTTACTGTTACTTTATGTTGGGATATAGCAATTGTATGTGTTGTGGTCTATTACTAGTGTCACGTGATTGTTTGGATAAGGTATATAAGACTAAGGTTCATTTAAAATCATGCAGTTCAGTTTAAAGAAAATGTAAAAGAGCACCCCCCACCCCCCTTCTATATCTTTTAAATTTGTTGTGGGCTGTCAAACTTCCAAAGTGATTTAGACCATTTTCAAATCCTCATAAGTATTTGAAACCTCTTTCAAAAGCTGCTAAGTATATTTTTAAACTCGTTCAAAAGCTGCTAAGTATGTTAACCATTTTCAAAACCTGCTAAGTAATAACTTTATAATGTTTTTTTAAATGCAAAAATGCCCATTTAACTATATTTTATGTTAAAAAATATATCATTTACAGCTAATCTTACAACTGGAACAAAAACCAGAATCCTAGGATTAGCGCATTATTGTGTTTTAGAAAAATGTGTTTTTCTCAAAATCAATCTAAAGTGAATTAGCCGGGTTTGCAATTGGACTCTTCAATTATAATCGGTAAATTCGCATGACAAAAGTCAAGGACTGTTTTAAAAATATAGAAAAATGAGAAAGAAACTTGAACAAAAATGTTAAAACAATCATAACGGTACATGAAATTCTGTAAAATTCAACAAAATAACTTAAAAACAAAGTTTGTTTTTTTATAAATTCCTTCGAGGGCCGCATAATATCAGTTGCCGGACCGCCAGCGGCCCGCGGGCCGTAGTTTACCCAACCCTGATCTAGGACATAGTGTAGCATAAATTCCCTATTAAGTTATAAGGATTTTTTAAAATATATTTTATTTTAAATTTAAAAAACAAAAAAGAGAAAAAGACAAGATTTGTCATTGAATTTTTTTCTGCAATGGAGTACAATTATATGACCTCACTGTACGGAGCATATTATATAACATATACTTTTTCTTAAAAGTAAATTTTAATATTATCGGATTCAAAACTAATGCCTCTTGGTTGGCTTTTGGCCACGTCAACCATATATATATATATATATATATATTATACATTATGGTCCAGCTTGCTTCAGAAGTATTGACTCAGAAGTATTGATTCAGAAGTATTGATCCAGAAGTATGGATCCAGAAATATCATGATGTAAAAAAATCGTTGACTTATTCTCCACCGCCAATCGGTCTCGCCAATTTTCCACCTTAAACAAAATATTGCAATATCGTTCACAGTATCGTAATCAAGATTTAGGCACTGAGCGGAGCCACCCTCCTTACGTCTTGTCTACTGGACCTTTATATTGCTCCATCGCTGACTGCACAGTTTTTTTTCCATCTTGATCCTTATAAAAGATCACTATGATTTGTTTTTTCGGATCATTGAAAGAAAAGCTTTTAAAGGTTCCTTTACAAGAGAATCAATTATAATCTTCCAAAGTATGCACATAAGAGTATTTATTTTCGAGTGTTGCAATTGCCAACTGTGGTTTTTCTTGTCGGGATATGAAAGCTGATTAAAAAATGTTTAAACTTATTATTTTTTTTTTATTTCTAAATAATGGAGAGGAGAAATTAAAGTGACAACAGTGACCTATATAAAGAATTTATTGAAAAGGGGTAACATTCTAGACATGGATCTGCTAGTAACTTCTTGAGGAAGCTGTTGTAGTTGCCATTGGCAAAACAAAAACAAAAAATACCCCGATATTCAAGAAAATTCGGCCTGAATGATTTTGAGAAGATTCTTTAGGTTAAGGAAACAATCGACCCAGCTTTTAACGTCTCGTCAAAAAAAAATAAATAAAAATACATTTAGGTCTGGAAGAGAGATTCTCATCCTCTGGTTTACGACACCCTAGACATTTTGCCACACGTCTCTTGTCTCTTGAGTAATTTAGAAATGTTTATGTTGTTTTCTTTTTTTTTTTTCTTTTTTTAGTAAAGAAATGGGAACGTTTACCTCCCTTAAACCATTTTTTAATTATAATTTTTAAATATAATTGACATTTTTTTTCTTTTAATTTTTGCAGTCACTACATTAGAGTTTCGTAAATTTGCTGTGGGTGATCAAGCCACATATGGTGCCTGCTTTAGGCCTTACAAATCCTACATAAGTGGTGTGTTGATGCAGACGTAGTGACCATGATTCTCTGAGCTGTACATCAGCCCAGTGACATTTCAGTTGTTTGCCAAGCACAATTTCATTGGCCGTCCATCCAGTAGGCAACGCTATGTCTTGACAGTTTTTACCCTCTCCCTCCCCATTGTCACAATGTGTCACAAATCTCAGAGGACCCCCCCTCCCCTCCTTCAAACCCTAAGACACGTCACACTTCCTAACTAATCTTTTTTTTTTTTTCTTTTTTTTTTCTTCTTTTTTTGCTTTAAAAACAAAATAAAATATAATATAAAACACACTTCACTGTGATAAATTTATAAACTTAACAGCATCTGTCAGAATATATATCCAATCACATCCGAAAATGTCAACTGGTCTCTGCTGGGCTGGGTTTTATTTTTATCTCATCGTCTTAACCTTCTATTGAACTCATACAATTTGCTATAAGTGACACGATAACATGCAGGCTGGCTTCCACACTTTAGATCAGTGTTTCTCAAATGTCCTAATGCCGCGACCCTTTAAGACAGTTCCTCGTGTTGATGTGACTCCCCGACCATATATATTATTTGCATTGCTACTTCATCAAATCTGTGTTTTGCGATGGTGGTCTGAGGCGACCCCTGTGTAAGGGTCGGTCGACATCCCAAATGGGTCACGGACCCACATGTTGAGAGCCGCTGCTTTAGTGGATTTTCGTGCAGCCAGAAGGTCCCAACCGATGTAATTAGAAGCCATTAGCCAATTAGGGCGCGGTGAATCAAATAACCATTCGCTGCTGTAGGCTCCGTCCGTGCAAATGTACGACAACTTCTCATGTCAGATCAGCTGGCTCTCTGCACGTTCCGCCGTGCGACCACCTCTGGATGTCGTCTATGATCTTCGTCCCGGTCTCCGTGTGCAGCTTTTCGCAAATATCACACCAGTCAAATTTTCGATCCAAGGTCACCAGCTTGTCTTTCTCCTTCAACATGTTGGCATAAAGGGCGTGATCGCCTGCCAAATGTTTCAGGTGTTCCGCCAGATCTTTGATCGTCTTGAAATGGGCCGTGTTGACCACCATGCCCGGGGGCACGTGCTTATCGTAGTCGAGCCCCCCGCGAACAACGGGGACGATGTGGGTCCGATACTGGAAAACTCGAAACAGCTTCTCCGTGACGTAGTCCTGGCAGAGAGAATTTTCAAAACTGAGATAAAACTTGTAGTCTTCACTCAACATCTGCTCGCATTTGTTCCTATCGACGCAACGTAGCCGCCCGCAAGCCCCGTAAATATCGACGTCGATGTATTTCTGAAATGTAGGTCAAAGAAATCGAATATTTTATTAGGTCACACAGGCTTTTTCAGTTGGATTTGAGCATTCTCGTTTCGGGTGAAAAAATTAGATTTTATCAAAGATTAATTAGAAACAATTTGTGTAAATATAACAGTTTGCGGATTTGGTTTATACACAATGCTACGTAGCTGCCATGTCTTTTTCCTGTTTGGTTTTTAAATTTTACGTCCACTCACTTCCTTTCAGTACTTCTTAACTTTGTTTTTTGTCTGGGTTTGCGACCACTCTTACGTATTCTTTTCTCTATTTAGGTAGGATCCATGTAAATATATATTCTGTAAATTTAATTTACCCTTATTTAAATGTTTTTTGGGTTTTTTTTACTGTTGAAGGCATCTGTCAAGACGTTTACATTTATATTTTACAAATGATCATTAAAGCTGAACACATTCTGTTTTATTGACACAAATTGTTTATGTCTAATTAATCTAGTTAAAGCGTTTACGCAGCCCAACACTCTTGTTAGTGGATTTAACTATGCAGGTTTTGGGGTAGGGGAGACGGGGTAGATGGGATCCCGTGTGCCATTCCCTCCCTCAAAGACAGACGAGAAAAAGCTCCGTCTAACATTCTTATATAAAGTGGTCACGGGGCTGGTGCCGGCCATCCCAGCTAACACGTATCTTATCCCGCTTAATCAGAGCCAAACGCTCAATAAACACTGACTTCACCTCTAACAACCCCATAAGCAATTACATCCGGAAAAAATAGTAGATGCTTCACTGTGCCTGGGTGTAACACAGTACAATATCAACAATCATTCTTCACACGAACAATAATTGCTTGGCACCAACTGGACAATGCCGTCGTGGACTCGACATCAGTCGAGAGTTTCAAGGCTGCCCTGGCACCCGCTGGGAGCCGTTAGGATAGCCGCATCGTTTCCCAAACTGTTGCACATACGACATTACATGGATGCAGCAACGTACCCTATCAGAATCAGGGTGTCTTTTAACTTATCGACTGGGGCCAAGACCATCCTGAATAGCTAGTCACTTATATTATGTTCAAATCTTCACTCAACCATAAATTTGATCTTTTACTCCATCGTGCGTGTTATCTTAGTGGCGGCACCACAAGCCACCACCATCATCAACAGCAACAGTAAAGGACAGAATTAAATAATTATACGGGTGGCAATACGGATAGTTCACCCCTTGACCACCCCCAACACAACACCCTGCCCCCACCCTTTAAAGAAAAAAGAAAAGAAAACAAATTCACATTTGCTTAGAATAGTTAAATATTTTACGAGCAATGCTTGAGTTAGTAAATTCCTTCAATAATGTCATTTTACATATCATTTTCAATTCTCTTCTTCTTCTATATCTTAAGGGCCCACGATCAATTTATTGATCATTTTGGCTCCTATGCATGTAGATGGGATTTGCAATGTTTCTGTTCCTGGTGTTGATGAGGAAATTTCACAGATTTCCAGTGCCACTTTGTGAGGGAATCATGCACTGGGGGTTTGAAGGCTTGAGGCAATAGACACAAATGTGTCTAGTGTTGTCGCCTCAACCGTTCCTTTTGAAAGATTGTTCCAGTCCCTGATTGTCTTGGGCAGGAATGAGCAGCTCCTATACTGGCTTCTTGCTGGTATGAGCCTGAATTGCCTGTCATGGCCTCGTCGCTGTCTATGGGGGAGAGGGACGAGTTTCTGTTTAATACTGGAACAGTGGACCAGCCCATTATTTATCTTGTACATCATGGAGAGCCTGGATTGTCGTCGTCGTTTCTCCAATGGTGACCAGCCTAGTGTTTCTAGCATGCTGCCAACACTTGAGGTATTCCTGTAGCGGTTTAGGACAAAGCGTGCTGCTCGTCGCTGGACCGCCTCCAACCTGTCAATGCTCTTCTGGGTAAATGGGTCCCAGACTGAAGATGCATAATCTAAAATCGGACGGATAAAGGCTTTATATGCTCTTTCTTTCACACAGGAGTTGCCAATCTTTAGATTTCGCCTTAAGAACCCTAGGGTCTTGTTTGCTTGGTTACATACATTGTTAATATGTTCATCCCATCGGACCTCTCTTTGAATGGTAACACCCAGGTACTTTACGGAGGAAACTTGCTCAAGAATATGGCCGTGCAGTTTGTATTGGTAGTGTAGAGGAGTACAACTTCTAGCCACCCCTAAACCACTTTTTTTTTTTCAAGTTTTCATCCCGTCCCTTTTCCTAATACCAAAAAAAAACAACGGAACCAACATCTGTAAACCAACATCCGAAACCAACAACCGTAAACCAACATCCGCAAACCAACATCCGAAACCAACAAACCGTAAACCAACATCCGCAAACCAACATCCGAAACCAACAAACCGTAAACCAACATCCGGAACCAACATCCGTAAACCAACATCCGGAACCAACATCCGTAAACCAACATCCGTAAACCAACATCCGTAAACCAACATCCGAAACCAACATCCGTAAACCAACATCCGTAAACCAACATCCGTAAACCAACATACGGAACCAACATCCGGAACCAACATCCGTAAACCAACATCCGGAACCAACATCCGTAAACCAACATCCGGAACCAACATCCGGAAACCAACATCCGTAAACCAACATCCGGAACCAACATACGTAAACCAACATCCGTTAACCAACATCCGTAAACCAACATCCGTAAACCAACATCCGTAACCCAACAACCGTAAACCAACATCCGAAACCAACAACCGTAAACCAACATCCATAAATCAACATCCGTAAACCAACATCCGTAAACCAACATCCGTAAACCAACATCCATAAATCAACATCCGTAAACCAACATCCATAAATCAACATCCGTAAACCAACATCCATAAATCAACATCCGTAAACCAACATCCATAAACCAACATCCGTAAACCAACATCCGTTAACCAACATCCGTAAACCAACATCCGTAAACCAACATCCGTAAACCAACAACCGTAAACCAACATCCGAAACCAACAACCGTAAACCAACATCCGTAAATCAACATCCGTAAACCAACATCCATAAACCAACATCCGTAAACCAACATCCATAAATCGACATCCATAAACCAACAACCGTAAACCAACATCCGTAAACCAACATCCGTAAACCAACATCCGGAACCAACAACCGTAAACCATGGGTGTGTACCTGAAGCTGTTTGACGTAGTCCTCTCTCCGTCCATGGGAACGACAGTTGCTGACAAACCAGGCCGCCATCTTCGTTTTGTTCCTGGCGATCGCCGCTGAAGAGAGACACGATGAAGTTGACAGATCAACACAATGGCATTTAATGATCAATCTTCCCACATTCGAAGTGCCAGCATGTGGCACACGCCAGAATTGTTCGCAAACCCTAAGCTGGGGGGGGGGGGAGGTTCATACCATCTGCGTCTGTCAGGTTCGAAATTGGGGTGGGTGTGGGTTTCCAAAACACATTATTCATTGACAACATGTATTGGATACCGTAGGAATCTGCACCAATGCAATCTCAAGCATAGAGGATCGCTACTCGCAATGTCGCTATATGCTCATAACGATCTTGTCTAACAATTATTTTACTATTTTTATTTAAATAATCAATATCAGAACCAAAATGAATCAACATGCAAGATCGATATTTTATTGAACGATTGATTTACTGTCGATCGATTTGATTGGGAACTAACTGCCAATAGAGTATGTCTCCCGTGGCTGTGTCACACTGGTGTCTTGACAGCTGCTGACCGAGTTGCCAAACACACACAGCACAACGCAACGAGACATCTCTGCTGGGGAAAGTCGCAATCTTCTGTTGTTAAGGACACGGGACTTCAAGTACCTGTCCACCTGTCCACCTGTCCACGGCCCACTGTGAACCTGGCCGCACGATGACACGCAGAGCACGATTTTTATTTTAATTAAACAATTTTTAAAATATTTTAAAAAAAAACATTTTTACTGTTTTAATTTTATTTCTTTCATGTTTTTGTTGCACTTCAATCAAACCCAAAACACTCGTCCCTGGTATGTGGAAAAATTGTTTCCCACAAAATGGGCTCCTGGATAAAAAATAATAATAAAAGGTTGGGGACCGCTGGTCTAGGATGCATCATTCAGCACAATACGCTTCAGCACAATACACGAATGCATTCTATCCGCTGAACTCAAAGTCATTAATTAGCCATTAGAGGTGTACCGATGACATACGGCACCTGCGACAAGAACATGCACATCTAACAAACTTGAGAAATCCATTTTATTTTGTCATTAAATTAAGATTTTTTTTTTTTTTTTTTAACTATCAAGCCCATCAAGGCACTCATAACTATTCGTAAAGATATATTTTTTTATAAGCAATTGTAATTTCTTTTAAGCTACCTCTGGATATCTGTCAAGCTACCTCTGAATAGCTGTCAAGCTACCTCTGAATAGCCGTCAAGCTGAGGCTCCTTACCGTACTCTGCATCGCTCAACAGGTTGCTTTGGTCCCTCCAAGCGAACATGTTGTTAGGGGCGAAAATATCCGAGTCTGTTCGAAAGTTGAATGTCCAGTTGAAGGCATCCTTCCAGGGAGCGTAAGGCTCTGAAATTTAGCAATAAATAGAACTTAATACATACAAAACTTCAATGTTGGTTTTATTTGAATGAGGGCAAGTGGGTCAATAAGCCATCCGAAGATTTTGCTCTAAACACAAAAAGCTAAAGGGTTTAAAAAGTGTTTAATAAAATTGCACCTATGACAGAGAGGATACGTGCAAATACCGTATGTCACCGCGTAGAATGCGAGAAATTTATTTTTGAAAATTGAACTTTAAGTTTGGGTTTCGCATTTTACGCGACGCGTCTGTCAGCAATATTAAATTAATAAATGTTGACTGTTTGGATAATTCCTATGAAACCAAATGTACTTGACCAACTCACTTTGGGTGACCGATGTGCGAATCGTATTTACATGTAAATTAATTAATTTATGAAGTGCCTTTTCATGAAATGGTCGTATGGATTTTACAACAGTTATTTTTAAATATTAGTAGCCAATATTGCTCGGGTTTGTATTCAGAAAATCTTCTCTTTTTTTTTTTTTTGGTAATTAAAATGGCAAAATTTTTAATCTTTTTTAATGAAACAACTTCAAAACGTTACCTTAACTATCTGTTTTGAGGATTTGATGGGGCCTAATTTAATGTTGGAGGGAAGGCATTTTACAACAGTTATTTTTAAATATTAGTAGCCAATATTGCTCGGGTTTGTATTCAGAAAATCTTCTCTTTTTTTTTTTTTTGGTAATTAAAATGGCAAAATTGTTAATCTTTATTAATGAAACAACTTCAAAACGTTACCTTAACTATCTGTTTTGAGGATTTGATGGGGCCTACTTTAATGTGGGAGGGAAGGCATTTTAATTATTTTTTTGTTTAAATTGGACAAATACAAGATCTTTCAAAAACTTCCTTAGTATTTGTATGAAGTGTTTTGGTAGGTCTTTCCTTTGGGTGAACATTGGTGCACGTACCTAATGGTTATAGCACCAATCTGACATTTTACAGATGCACAACTTTTAAACTTTAGGGTTAGGAAACGGAAAAAACTAGATCAATATGTGTGCTATTAAAGAAAGTAGTCAAAGGAACTGACTCTGCAAGCAAAAGTCAGAATTTTCAACACTTACGTCAAAACAAACCAACTCTATGGAGCCGAAACTTGGAGAACAGCGGCGACATACATCCAAAGAGTAGAGACCTTCATAAACACTCGCTTTAGAAGATCCTGAACATCCAATGTCCAAACAACATCACCAACGAAGACCCACTTGAAAAGGACATACCAGGACCCTCTTGCTGAAGACATCATAAAGAAAAGATGGAGGTGGATAGGGCACACTCTCAGCAAACCTCCAAGTGACATCACCAGACAATCCCTAGCAAGGAATCCACGGGGGAAAGGAAGACGGAACGGCCAAAGAATACACGGAGACGCCAGGTTGAGGGCAGACACATTGATACACAAAGTATGGGGCATACCTGGAAGCAACTGGAAAGCACAGGACCGAGGTGAATGCAAGATTCTTGTAGATAGCCTATGTCCCGGACGGGGTTAAAAGGCGTAGGTAAGTAAGTAATTGTTAAATCTATAGATTATTTCGATAGGGCACATTTTTAAGTGATACAATAAATGTCAACTCATTGACCTGACCTTCGCGTGGGCTTTCAAACGATTTAAAGCCTTTCACAAACTATTTCTATAACTTTTAACACCGTGGTTCGGGAACAGTTTTACAGCTAAACTAGTATATTTATGAAAAGGAAGTATAAACGGCCAACTTTTAACTAATCACTTTGACACTTTATGGACTGGATCTTTGTCGGGGCATCTGAACACTTTAAAAATGTTTGAAGTTATCTTGAACATTTATTTAATGGATTCTTTTAGAACTGTTGTTGTTTAATACTTTGGCACATTAGGGAACGATTTTGAAGCCGCTACGTTTCGTCTATTCATCTGAAGAAATTGAAAAGGACCAAAAAGTCATATCATCAAATAGATGTCATCTATTGAACTGGGTCTAAACCGAGACCTCATTACTGATTTAAACACGTTGAAGTTTATCGGGATTAAAGGCTTTCGATAGAGGAACCACGAAATGGCATTTTGCGGAGCGAACTCCCCGTCTGGGCGATTGGGACAATTTTCAGCTTTTTAAAGATGTAAATATTTATTTAAAAAGGATTTTTTTTAAATATGTCCACCGTTTTAAGTTAAACATTAAATGATATCGTGTGGTTCCGGCACCTGAATTGTTACGCTTCAAGCGTGGGGGCCGCTCAATGGGTGCACACATTTTGCTTAAAGGTTGGCTTGAATATTTACATACAGGATGTGATACTATTTCACGCGATAATGGATGCTATCTTGTTATGAGGGACTGTGTTAAAGCCGAGTGAATGAAATAGTAGAACAGGCTGGCTTTGGCCAAGACTGTGTCGCTTTCTTTTGACGCTGCTGTCCCAAAAAAATAATCAAAATCGATATTTAATAATACAACTTTTCAAAGTTAATTTGCCCCCCTCAACCCACCCCCCCCCTGTACGGTTTTGTTGGGGGGGGGGGTGATTTTTGTCGAACTTTATTTCAGAGTGTGACATGGGTTAACGCTAGTCTTATTTCAGAGTGTGACATGGGTTAACGCTAGTCTTATTTCAGAGTGTGAGATGGGTTAACGCTAGTCTTATTTCAGAGTGTGAGATGGGTTAACGCTAGTCTTATTTCAGAGTGTGAGATGGGTTAACGCTAGTCTTATTTCAGAGTGTGAGATGGGTTAACGCTAATATTATTTCAGTGGGTGGTATGGGTTAATGCTAGTCTTATTTCAGACGGTGGTATGGGTTAACGTTAGTCTTATTTCAGAGTGTGAGATGGGTTAACGCTAATATTATTTCAGTGGGTGGTATGGGTTAATGCTAGTCTTATTTCAGAGTGTGAGATGGGTTAACGCTAATCGTATTTCAGTGGGTGGTATGGGTTAACGCTAGTCTTATTTCAGAGTGTGATTTGGGTTAACATTAATCTTATTTTCAGAGTGTGATATGGGTTAACATTAATCTTATTTTCAGAGTGTGATATGGGTTAACGCTAATCTTATTTCAGTGGGGGGTATGGGTTAACGCTAGTCTTATTTCAGAGTGTGAGATGGGTTAACGCTAATCTTATTTCAGAGTGTGAGATGGGTTAACGCTAATCGTATTTCAGTGGGTGGTATGGGTTAACGCTAGTCTTATTTCAGAGTGTGATTTGGGTTAACATTAATCTTATTTTCAGAGTGTGATATGGGTTAACATTAATCTTATTTTCAGAGTGTGATATGGGTTAACGCTAATCTTATTTCAGAGTGTGATATGGGTTAACGCTAATCTTATTTCAGAGTGTGATATGGGTTAACGCTAATCTTATTTCAGAGTGTGACATGGGTTAACGCTAGTCTTATTTCAGAGTGTGATATGGGTTAACGCTAATCTTATTTCAGAGTGTGATATGGATTAACGTTTCTCAGACACTGCCGTGTAAGAACGTTCTCAGTTTGCACAAGGATTGAAGTCAATTTAGCCCCCTTACTTGGATACGAGTAGTGCACAGCAGACTCCCACATGGCCTTGACCCAGATTTGACCCTTGGACCTGTTCGGCTTCTGCCCCAGGCCGGACATGAAGAACAGTAGCATCGTCGCGTTCTTCCGGTGCTCCCCCTTGGAATCGAACACACAGTTCTTGTACGGGCACCTTTTGAAGTCCATGTTGTGCTGGTTGAACGTGTGGGACAGGTACCACGCGGGGCAGTTGTGGCAGGAAATGATCTTCGTCTCCGACGTTGACACAGTGGGGGCTCGTGGCACGCACGGCGTTGGAGATACGATGTACGGGGATTTAAACTCGTGGTCAGCTGCAGCCTCGTAGCCGAATCGTTTGAGGAATTTTCTCACAGTTCCCAGGTCGGCGTTTTTGTCCTGGGTGCAGTTGGTTGCGGTTAAGTTCGGAGAATCGCCGACGTGCGTTGCATTCGCCGCGGCCTGTTCTGATAAGGTTGTCAACGTGTCGGACACCATCTGCATCAGCTTGTCCGTTAAGGTGCGATTCTCGAGTCTGTCCAGGCAGACGACGATGACGATAGAGGCGGCGATGGCGCCGACGACGGTGAGCTTCATGCCCGACAAGTGACACTCTGGTGTCATTATCTGGTGTCAGCATCTGGTGTCATCATCTGGTGTCATCATGGTGGTCGCTGGGGTTGTTGCGTGGTTTGGTCATGAACTGGTTAAATACAATAAAAAAGATGCAATATAATTAACTTTTTTTTTAAAGAGAAGATATGTAATCTTATGTATGTAAAAAAGAAATGCGTCCCAGCCACGGCAAGTTGAGCTATTATAAAGATTGACATGTAATTTAACATTCATACCATTGACATAGATTGACACATAACTTGACAGCGATACAGACCGGTCAAGTTCCCCCACAGGACTCGGCGCCGTACTGTCATTTTCTATCAACTCCAATCTTTATCTGGCACAATACACATTTTAATGGTCGCCGTGTGAAAATATGGACCTCTGCTTCATGACGAGAGAGAAGAACAGAAAAAAACCAAACACGGCTTAAATAAAATGAGTCGTTGACTCACTGAAATTTCGGCCAAATGCAAGCTCTAGACAGGCAGACAGTTCTAGGTCTGATGAGCGGATCAAATTCCTAGAACTTATTTGCTTTTGGATTTTTTATTTTTTTTGTAAAATGTCAAAAAAAACTAAATTAGCCTTCTTTTGTGTGCCTGTCCGGTGTAATCCTAAATGTTAACTGCTTAGACGAAATCGATCCATTTTTCCATATAAACTACCCCCACCTTTTTTTTTTTGTGTGTGTATTACCTGGTGTACCAATTTTTAAAAAAATAAACAGTGTTAAATTTATTCTCCTAATACAAAGTCATTTAAGTGATATACACAGAAATCATGCTACCCGTGATTTCAGTCATTCTACCTAATATAAAACTTACTGCTACCTGAGTTTTAAAGAAAACCTTTTCTACCTGAAATAAAAGTCATGATACCTGACATTAAAGTCAGGCTGCTGAGATTAAAGTCATTCATCCTGAGATTAAAATGACTTTTTCTGAGATTTAAGTCATCCTACTTGAGATTCAAGTAATCCTACTTGTGATTTAAGTCATCCTACTTAAGATTTAAGTCATCCTACTTGTGATTTAAGTCATCCTACTTCAGATTAAAGTCATCCTACTTAAGATTAAAGTCATCCTACTTAAGTTTAAAGTCATCCTACTTAAGATTAAAGTCATCCTACCTGAGATGTATGAGTCAAGCTACCTGCGATTAAAGTCAAGGCTCCTGGGGGAAAAAGTCTCCAGTCACATGCATCCGGGATTTCTCTCACTATTCCTTATATACACACGCGGGACACCCGATGTATCCAACCCGACACAGAACCTGTATGACACAAATCCTCACAATAATGCCCTCCACCCCCACCCCTCTCAAAAAATTAAAAATTACACAGC